>ML321525.1:0-17811 GCA_005239505.1 Nicotiana paniculata | reverse complement strand
TTTAGATGTTAGAAACAATGTCTAGGTAAATCTAGAATAGTCATCAACAAGCACCATTACATATCTCTTACCACCTCTGCTTAATGTTCTCATAGGACCACATAGATCCATATGGACTAGTTCCATCGTCCTGGTGGTACTTACCATTTCCTTGCTTTTGAAAGATGATCTTACCTGCTTCCCCCTTGCACAAGCCTCACAAACTTTGTCTTCCTTGAACATAATGTTAGGGAGACCTATCACTAGGTTCTTGGAGACTAGTTTGTTGAATTTATTAAGCTAGCATGTCCAAGTCTTTTGTGCCAAAGGAGGGGATCACTGTCCAACACACTCAAACAAGTTAATTCGTTTTCTGATAGTGTGGGTAGGTCTATGATATTGATATTATTCACTCTTTTTCCCTGCAAAATAATCTTGTCAGTTATAAGATTAATCACAAAACATTTTATAGAAGTGAATGCAACCAGGTTACCTCTGTCACACAGTTGTGACACAATGATTAGGTTGTATTTCAAGCCATCTATCAAGTAAATATTCTCAAAGGACCGTGTGTCATCCTTACCTACCTTACCAAACCCAATAATTTCACCTTTCTTCCCATTTCCAAAGGAGCCATTTCCTCCTCTGAGGTTTTCAAGTGAAAGGAAATGTTCCTTGTTCCCTGTCATGTGCTTTGAGCAGCCACTATCCAAGTACCATATTTGACTCCCTTTCACTTGAACCTGCAAGAGAAAATCATGGGTTAGTCTTAAGAACCCAAACTAGTTTGGGTCCTTTTCTATGAGAGAAAGGATGAATTAAGCACCTTCTGGACCAATTTGGCAGCCAGTTTTTCTTTCGAACAAAGCTTTTATTCCTTTGACTGGCCTGCTCTTTTACATTGCATTCAATTTTGTAGTGACCATACTAACCACAATGGGTGCAGATTTTGTTCTCAGGAAGTGTGAGGTACTTACTTTTGGGATCCCATTTAGGTAGTTGATTCCCAAAGCCAAGTCCTCTTCTGTTGCTACTGTGATTTTCTTGAAGCCATGTCAAGGCATCAGAAGATTTATTCCATTTGCATGTTCGATCCAGTTCATGTTTGACCTTTCCAAGTTCCTCTTTTAGCACTCTTATCTGTTCATCTCTATTATACAACTCGTCCTTTAGTCTGCCTACACTTTCTTCTAACATGAGTCGAGAGTTGTCAGCTATCTTCTTGCTAGTTCCTAGTTTCAGTTTTAAATTTTCAAATTTTAACTCTAGGACCTTAGTTTCAAGTGGATGAACCTGGTTCTTCAAGGTAGTGTTTTCGTTTATAGATTCACTTACTCTGAGTTTCAGGTTCTTACACTTTGCTTTTAACATTACACACTCCTTAGACAACTGTTCTTTTTCTTTATTTATTTCATCAGAATCATCAATGAAGTCAAGTAATAATTTAGAGAGTTTTTATTTGGATAAGAACTTAATCTTGTTTTTGAGATGAGATATACTTATCTCTGATTCCTCATCTGATTCACCAATTTCCATGAGTGCTTGCTCATCTCCATTTTCATCATCTGATTCTTCATCTGAACTTTCTCCCCAAGAAGCAACCATAGCTTTTGTTGATGTTGTGTTTTTCTTGGGATGAACCAGTTCCTTCTTCCGGTTACTTCGTTCAAATCTTTCATTTTTCCATTCAACTTGCCACTGAGGATAATTCTTGATGTGATGATCAGTTTTTCCACATTTGTAGCATCCCTCGTTGGTGGGTTTTTCTGGTGTCTTTTCCTTGTTGTAGTTCCCACCTCTTGAGATGCCTTTTTTCCTGATGAGATAGTTTCTGAATTCCTTGGTGTTCATAGACATTTCATCTTCCTCCAGATCTTTTCCTTCAGTAATTCTCAGTGCCATACTTCTTTCTTTCTTGGGAGCATCCATCTTCATTGTCTGCCTTCTAAGTTCATAGGCAGTGAGATTTCCAATTAGCTCATCCAATCTGAGGGTTGCCATGTTCTTGGATTCCTGAATAGCAGTGATCTTACTCTCCCAAGAGATTGGCAGAACCCTTGTCAAAATCTTTTCAACCTTGTCTTCTTCAAGGATAGTCCTTCCAAGAGATTTTAGTTCATTTGTCAGAGTAGTGAACCTAGTGTACATCTCTTGTATGGTCTCTCCTTCCTTCATAGAGAAATTCTCATATTGAGAATATAGTAATGTACCTCTGGATCTTTTCACTTGTGCAGTTCCTTCATAGCCACTTGCAAGGTGTCCTAAATTTCCTTGGCAGTGGTGCAACTTTGAATTCTACTGTACTCATCTGGACCAAGCCCACACACAAGACATTTCTTGGCCTTCGCATTCTTTTCTCATTTTCTTAAGTCTTCAGCAGTGCAATCAGCTCCTGTCTTTGGCACATCTTCTCCTTCAGCAGTCTTCTTCATGGTGGCCAAAGGACCGTCAATGACTATGTCTCATAGTTCATAGTCTTCTCCAATTAAGTGATCCTTCATCCTGTTCTTCCACCAGGAGTAATACTGGCCATTGAAGAGTGGTGGCCTAGCAGTTGATTGTCCTTCCCAGTTTCCAGGTGGTGCACTCATCTTGATCTTTTCCTGAGGTGTTAGCCTCTTCAAGGATAACCCGCTCTGATACCAATTGTTATTTATCTATGTCAATACCACACAAGAAGGGGCGGTGATTTGTGTGGTGACCAATTTTCGCATGCAGTAGTTATAGAAGGACCATGTTCTTCTATGTTTTCCAACTCCTACAGTTTGCGGAATAATAATTGAATAAAATAAAGAACACATCAATTTTACGTGGAAAACACCTAGCTCAAAAGGTGAAAAAACCACGACCTACTTCCCAGTAGGATCTTTCCAAAATCTTCACTAAATCAGTGAGCCAAACAACACTTACAAAATAAACTCTTTTGTAAACCTAAGGATTAACTCTAACCCTTTGTGGCAAACTAGCCTCTAGCTATTAGCGACAACCTTCAAGTTAACTCTAACTTGAATACTCAGTACCTATTACAAATGCTTCTAGATAAAGCTGAAAGATACACTTTATAATCACCTACTACAAATAAACTAGACTAAAAGACAACAGATGGAACTGGTTCTTCTCGCTGATTCAAGTAGCTTCAGAATCGCACCGGAAATTCTCACACGAACTGCTTACAAAATTGCTTTGGTAATTTTGTTCTCAATTCTTGTTTTGCTTCTATGTTTGTGCGTGCCTGTTCAATAAGAACACTTGACAATATATAGGATCCGTAGAAAGGAGATATACTAGAATTAGGACGCAACTCTTCTAATTCTGATGCAACTCTTTCTTGATGGAAGAGTTCTAGTTGATCTCAACTCCCTAGATCCTCTTCTATCTTGATTATGTCCTTACTGAATAAGGAGTCCATCTCCCTATCAATTTGTAACCTTTTCGACGAGGAGATATATCTTCAGATCACTGATTGTGCTTATCTCCTGTTTGCGATCACCTCATGTGCCATTAACTCTGCATGTCTATGTCTCCAGTGATGGACCTGGTTCAACTCTGAGTTCATTTGTCAATCTTCAAAACCATTCAGCTTCTTGATCCAACACACGGCTCATGATAAATTGATTCATCACTTTAACTGGAATTTTTTTTTTTCTATTGACATTTGTGACTTTCTTAAAACGGGGTTGATTACAAAATTTACAGTTCTCTAAAGATGCGTCATCCTTATAGAATAACATTTATATTTCTCACAACAATCAATTCTCTATGATGAAAGACCCAACTTAGAAATCAATTTCTTCGCAGTGTAGAAATCTTTTGGTAAGTCATTGGTACTCGGATTAAGTTCATTCATAAGCCCAATAGTAAAATCCATGGCCGCTTGGGAAATAAAACTATCTGATTTAATACTAAGCAATCTAACCGCAATAGACAATTGGAAACGCACCGAGCCTTCATACAATGGATGACTAGCATCCTCTAACTGTTCATAGAAACGCTTAGCCTCGACATTTGGTTCGGATTGAACCCCAAGAAACAACCCAAAAGCATCCCTCATCATTTTATTGTATCGAGAATTTTCAACATTATGCTCCGCAAAGGGGCTACCCTTACCACCATAAGAATTAGAAAAGTTAACATCATCTAAACTAGCATGATTCTCCCCGTGAACCGTCCATATATAATAATTTTCTACAAACCCTTTCTTGTAGAGATGAACTTTAACTTCGTCTATTTTTAATAACTTAACACACTTGCATTTCACACAAGGGCACCTAATCCTTCCTCCAATAAGAAAATCATCAAGTGTTTGAGCATTAGCAATAAATTCAAAAACCCCTTCAATAAATTTATCCCTTAATCCCGCACGATTAGGATGATTCCTATTATACATCCATCTACGATGCAAAAATTTCAACTACACAAATAGAAATCTAGAAATGATGCAAAAATTTCAACTACACAAATAGAAATCTAGAAATGAGATATATTTAAAATAATTTGATTTATTTAAACTGGTTACAAAGTAATACTCTTTCAAAGGTTTGTTTTATATATATATACACACACCATTGTGTCAAAGCACTTTAATTGATATATTTTTATTTTTAAATTAAACACTCGAAATCTCACATTAATCTCAATTCTAAATAATATAAGTCTTTAACTATAATAATTAAATTTGAATAGCCTCTTAAATGTTCATATAATCCAAATTAACTAATGATTTCTCAAATTTACAAATTAATCTTAATGTTGAAATTGAAAATTTTTAAATTTAATATTATTTTAATAATAAAAATAACAAGCAACAATGAACCTAGTACAATAAACTTTACACCAAAGCTTTAAACTATGACTAGTTAAATATGTACCGTTGGAAGTGAAAGTGAAAGCTCGTTTTCCTTCTTTCCTATCGTTGTTTTCTCAATTACTTTATGCCAACATGTTACCTTTTTTATTTCTAAAATAAGTTAATCAAACACTAAAATTAGATTTAAGATTTCTTAACATATTCTTGTTAACCCAAAATTTCAATCATACCTTATTCAACATATTTTTCTCTCCTTTTTTTTTATATTAGGTATCATTAAAAAACTAAAATCCCTAAAATTTCAACCATACTTAATTCAACTAGCTAGGGTGTTCATATATAGAAGTCGAATGAGCCGTTGTCGCCGCGCGCAAAACCACTGCTGAAACGGATTAAAAAAATTAAAAAATTAAGGGGAAAAGGGAGGAGGAAATGAGAGAGAGCAAAAATACATTACCTATAACGAGAAGTACGGTGAAGAAGGATGAGAGGGAGAGAGGAGGAGGATGAGAGAAGAAGGGGGAAGAAAAGAGAAGTGTTTCTGTTTTTGGGGAACAGGGGTCGGGTAGGGCTTTTTAAAAAAAATTCCGACTGATTCGGTCGGAATTATCATTTTAATTTTTTTTTAAAAAAGACTACCAATCATATCGGTCGGAATTGAAGTCAAACGAGTCAAACTGACATTAAAGTTGTGACTGATTTGGTCGGAAATATGGTCGAAGTTTTTTTAAAAATATATAGTTGATATTTTTTTGACAATTCCGACGTATTCCGTCGGAAATTTCCACAATATTTTTTAGTCGGAAATTTACGATTTCTAGGAATATATTCAAGTAAAATTAATATTCAAACACAACTTTAACTAATATAATGTTTTTCTACATCAACTTCAAAATTCAAATTAAATACTCTTTTTCCTAACTGTATATTCTCCCAACACCTACTGGATAAAAGGTTTCATTTAAAAATATTATTTCCTGCAATGTTAGCTGAAATGTATTATTGCAACATGTTAAATTTAAAAATAAATCTCAAAATCTTACTAGTAGTAGAATTCAACATCTCTATAAAAGTCAATGATAGGGGTGGCACGTAGCCACACCTATTTGATTTAAAGATGGAGTAGTTTTGGTAACAGTTGGATGAGTTGCATTACTATTAGGCATTATTCTCAAAATTATGAATCTATTTTGTTTTAAAGTTATATGGCCGTCTAAATTAGTTGAAGTTTGCTTTGCGTGAAAACTAAATCAGCGACTCATCATGATGGGGACCAGTAGTGGTAATGTTCCATTAACGTCCGTCACAGATGTTGAATACCTTTCAATTTTCAGGAAACTAAATGTAACGTGGCAAAAATTAAATGTTATAGTTTATTTTTTATTTGATACGGCATCATAAAATCAGAACTATTGGTATTACTTTTGGTCATGTGGTTCATGAGAAAGGTTTTTCTCATAAAATAATTTCTCCATAATCTGTATTTTCTTTCTTTCACACAAACGCAAAACAATAAAATAACGTTCTTTTCTCGGGAGCTGACTTCCTGCAGATTTCTTAACATCAAACGAAGCCTTAGTTGTACGAAAGAAAAAACAATGCTAACTTATTGACTTATTCCAACTGCTAAGTTATTGAAAAATAAAGAAAAAGTAACATCCCAGTTTATTTTTATATTGAAATCGAGCAAGTAATTAACCTTTTTCTCAAATATTCCTGTTTGTTGGACCTTCGACACAACAATTTGGCGTTCACATCAATATCATAATAGCTTCTACGTTGAACTTGAGCGCTGATGGTGGAAATAGGACCATTTATATTGCTTTTATTTGAAGTAAAAGTGTATAAATATATATATATATATACCAAAATTTTTAAATAAGTAAGTTAATAGGTATGTGCATATAGTGGGTAACTTGGTACCACTAAAAAATTTCTACGTAAAACACGAGGTATTATTATTATTATTATTATTATTGTTGTTGTTTGTCGTGTTGTTGCTGCTGCTTTGATTAAAGGAGGAGTGACTTATTTTCTTCGAAGCTGATGTGAAGGAATAATGCGAGAGAAAGCAATATTACATAAGCTTATGTGTCTTTTGGTTCCTCCCACCTCCTAACTGTTTGTTGAGAGGGATACATTATCTACCATTCCTAATTATTGTAAATAAAGCCTTCTCTTCTTTGGTAACTAACACATGCTTGCAAGTTGCAATTTTGCCATTTTGCTACTTTGTTTTTTTTCTTCTTCTGGATTTTGAGTGAGCCCTTTCACCTAAATTCTTAATACAACAAAAAGCTTTTTTGTTTGGATTCTTTAGAGTAACTGGAAATTTCGGGTTGTTTTGTTTCTTCTTTGTTGCTTTAGTGTTGAGCGAAATTTCCATTGGTTTGTGAGAAAGTGAAAGTCTATATATATATATTGCTTTTGGTAGACGAAATTAAAGTTACTGTTTAAGATGAAGGGTTTTTCCTACTTTTAACTTAGGTTTATGTCTTTTTTCTGAGAAAGGGAGAATCTTTGGGCCATAACTCCTTTTGCTTGGCTATTTTTTTGAAAAATCTTGTTTGGTAGTTTCTTTATTTGTTTCTTAATTCTTACCCCCTTTTCCTTTCTGGGGGAATTTTACTTTAATTAGTGCAAACCTGGACTGTGACAGTGGACGCACTAAATTCTATAAGTACGACTAACAGCTTCCATCAAAGTCTTAGAAGAATAAATATTTCCGTAATCTCTACGCAACAGTTGAAGCCTTTTCTTTTCTTGTTTTCAAATGGTGCCTTCACTTATACTAAAATAAAATGTCTCCATTACATTCTTAACAAGTTTCAAATGCCGGTCCATCAATCTTGTCAGTGCTTCATCTTTTGATTTCGACGACCTAGATTGCAAAGGAGGAGCTAGCAAATTGCAGATTACTCTGCTAAAAGCAGAACCTTAAAGAACATGTCTTCATATCTAGCAGTACCTGCTCCAATTCAATCCAATTACAGTCAATACGACATCCTCGTCTCCCTAAATCAAGTAAGCCCCTATAATCTCTGTCCGTCTATATATCATGATTATGATATCAGATAATATGTTGTTGAACTGATCTCATCTAAAAGTTTGGATAATTGTGAGGGAAAAAAACATATTTTTATTTATTTAATTTATGTTGTCAACATCTGTCTATCTGATTTTGTTAATCTTGCTGAAATATCTCAGGGAGTTCAAGATCAACGACAGGCTGCAATCGAGTACGTTCTCAACATGATCGTTTACTCATCAGTTATCCGTAGGTTTCTGTACTCATTTGCAAGACACAAATATCATGGGCTAATGTTACTGTAAGAAATTGACATTGTAATTATTTGAATCTTTGTAAAGTGGTGCTGCTGATGGTTGCTGCGTTGCTAATCAAATTACTTGGAGTTTGTGAGGGTGAAATGGCAAGAAATGATGCAGTCAGAAGAGAGACAGACAGATTAATTTCGAAAGCAAGTGCTTCTTTATCCTATGGAACATGTGACGAAGATGATTTAGAATCTGGAAATTGCAGTCGTTGTAGTTCGTCGGAAGAGCTGTATGATGAAAACATATGCATAGTTTGCTTTGACGAGAAACGAAATTGTTTCTTTATTCCATGCGGTCATTGCGCTACTTGCCACGCATGTGCCAAGAGGTGTATATTAGTATTTTATTTAGTTGATTTAATCTGGAATATGAGTTGGCACATTAACTGAAGTGGGATTTCTTTTGTTTTTTGTATTTTAATGCAGGATTACTGAGGAAGAAAACAAGAGTTGCCCAATTTGTCGGAGACTAATCCGCAGAGTAAGAAGAGTGCTTATCGCATAAATTCACGTTTCCCTTATATATGTAGTTAATGGTGATATTACCACGTCTTTTTTGTTTATTTTTTATTGCACGTTGACCGCTTGCAATTTGATAGGAATAGGAAAATTGTGAGGTACATCATCTTTGTCTACTTGTAGTCTCATTATGAGACCACTATAATTCATTTTCTGAAGTTGAATTTTGTCCCCTTTTCTCTGTTCCAGTCGACTCTATTTTTTTTCTTTTTCCAAAGCAACGGGAAATGATAAGATAAAACCTGGTCAAAACACTTGGCGACGCAAGCTCCACCCTTCCTTTTACTCTTTATTTCTTGTTTTTCTTACTTAAATTCGAGTTAAATACAAACACTGTGATCTCTAAGTAAGAGTAACAAAATGTGAGAACATCGCTTAGGGGTACGGAACACATAAGAAAATGCGTAGGAAAAAAGAGGAACATACAATTTGTTCACAATGGAACCACGAGTTTGACTTCTGCAGTTCAGTTGGATTTTCTCAACTCCTTGTTAACTAATGGGAAAAAATACAAAATTTGCTGCAAATTGATCATAGGAGTTATCAATTCAAGATCAACGTCTGGCAGGGTTGAATATGCTCCATTTTACAGCCTCCTTTTTTATTCTGTGGTCGAACTTTTGGCTGTTAAATTTTATAACATATAGAAACAGTGAAATCGACATGAAAATGTGCTCAGGATTAGGAAGAATCGAGAGAGAGAAAAGCAATGTTTCAGATATTCTTTTTCATTCAGTATTCAATCTATACAAGACTGTACAATGAAATCAATATGTACAATGGGCCTTTTGTTCACCCTGAACCCAAATGAATTAATAACCTCATGGTCCACTAAAACTAAACTAATACATTAAGTTACAACTATTGGGCTGATATTAAGTTGGGCCTGTTTCTGTCGTGGCCCAGAAACTGAATACCCTTCAAGTCCAACACCCCCCAAGTTGGAGAGGGAAACCACCTTCAACTTGGAAATAAATTGATGATGACTCTGCCTAGGAAGAGGTTTGGTAAGAATGTCTACCAACTGTTTGGAAGTAGAGACGTGTCCCAATTGAATCAAGCTTTCACCCAACTTGGTTCGGATGAAGTGACAATCCACCTCAATATACTTTGTACGTTCATGGAAGACCGAATCCTTAGCAATGTGAATAGCAGTCTGATTATCCCAAAAAATTTAAATGGGAAGAGAAACAGGAACATACATATCAATCAATATTCTAACCAGCCAAGTCAATTTAACCACCACATTGCTAATGTCTCTATATTCCGCTCAGCGGAAGAAAGTGAAACAACATGATATTTCTTAGACTTCCAACCAATCAGACTATCACCCAAAAAGATGCGAAAACCAGTGACTGATCGTCTCGTATCAAACAAGTCGCCCAATCACTATCACTATAGTCACTCACAGTAAGATCAGAAGTGTTGGAGTAGAAAAGACCAATATCCAAAGTACCTTTAAGGTGCCTCAGAATGTGTAATACAGCAGACATATGAGGAACTCGAGAACATTTTGAAAACTGACTGAGATGTTGTACAACAGAACATGTATCCGGTCTAGTATGGGTCAAGAAAAGCAACTTGCCAATCAAACTCCTATTAGATTCGGGTTAAGCCAAAACTTCACCACTATCGGTTGATAACTTCACATGAAGCTCCAAAGGACAAGCAACAAAGTAAACATCTTCACATTTATATTTAGACAACATATTAGATACAAACTTCTACTGATTCAATAAAAGACCTGAAGGAAGTAGGAGATCTTAATACCCAGAAAATAATGCAAGTGACCCAAGTCCTTGATTTTGAAGTGAGCATGAAGAAACTGTTAAAGTAGAAATCTCAGTGAGGTCATCCCCTTAAAGTAGAAGTATCATCAACATACACAACCATAGTTGTGAAAGATATAGGTGAACCCTTGACAAAAGAGAATAATCATTGATTGAATGAGAATAGCCTCTAGAACATAAAACGTGAGATAATTTTGCATACTATTGCCTAGAGGCTTGCCTGAGACCATATAAAGATTTTTTGCAATTTACATACTTAAGGGGCAGAAGAGGAAGAACCAGTAGCAGAAATCAAAAGCCCGTGAAGTAACTTCATATACACCTCCTCATCTAGGTCACCATGAATAAAAGCATTATTTACATTTAGTTGAAAAAGGGGACATTACTTTTTCACAACCACTGTTATGAGGCATTTAACTATGGACAACTTCATCATCAGAGAGAATGTCTCAGTAAAATAAATTCCCTCTACTTATGTGTCACCCCTAATCACAAGTCGAGCTTTATATCGTTCAATGGTCCCATCAACTTTGTGTTTGATTTTTATAAATCCACTTACAACCAATAGGCTTCTTCCCTTTAGGTAACTCTACTATGTCCCAAGTGTGATTAGCTGCTAAAGCCTCAGATTCCTTTTTCATGGCATCCTGCCAAGCTGGAATAGGGGATGCCTGGGAATAAGTACTAGGTTCAAATTCAACATGCTGAAGGATATAATTGGAACAAGAAGAAGTGGAAGTAAGAGTGCATAAGTAATCGTGTAAGTAGTGTGGACGATTTTGTTCCCGGGTAGAACTTCTGAGAGTGGAAGTATGACCAGGAAGAGAACAAGATGGAACTGACTCTGTTGGAATAGAGGTAGGAGAAGGTTGGACAGAAGAATTTGGAGAAATATATGGAGAAGTACAAAAGGAGTAGGAGGAGGAATGTTTGAGTAATCAACCACATGAAAGTAAGAGGAGGTTCAGGAAAAATGTTAGGAGTAAGACTAGAATGGTTTTTAGTAAAAGAAAAAGAAAAATAGTTTTCATGAAACACCACATCCCTTGAAATGAAACACTATTTGGTATCCAAGTTATACAACTTATAACCTTTCTTGGCAAATGGATAGCCAAGAAAAACACAAGGGATTGCTCTTGGTTTGAACTTATCTCTGTATGGTATAGGGACTGTTGCATAACATAAACAACCAAAACTTCTCAAATGAGAGTAATTGGGTACCTTACCATACAACAACTCAAATGCAGACTTATCATGAAGAAATTTAGGGCAATATGTTGATTATGTAAGTGGCTGCTAATAACAGGGGCGAAGAGAGAGTATAACTTACGGATTCGACCGAACCTAGTAGCTTTTATTCAAATCATGTATTTGTCTTTAGAAATTCATTGAGCATGTATAAACAATTAATTTAGAATTCAATAACTTAAAAGATTTAGAATCCCGAACCCATAAGTTTCAAATCCTGGCTCCGCCCCTGGTTAATAAATAATCACCCTAAAATTTCACAGGAACTTTGGATTAGAACATTAATGCTCTAGATGCTTCAAGGAGGGTCCTATGGTTTCTCTCAACCATTCCATTTGTTGAGGAGTGTAAGGATAGTTGGTCTGGTGGACAATACCATGTTTTAGAAGAATGTGGAGGCAAAGGAACTAGATCCAAGTTCTATAGCATTATCACTTCTAATGGTTTTAACAGTGGTTTGGAAGTGATTTTTATCATGGTTACAAAAGCTTTTATTAACGGAAAGGCATTGCTTTTGGATCCCATTATATGAGTCCAAGTAGCTCTTCTATATCATCTACAATGGTAAGAAAATACTTGTCCCCAGAATATATTTTGGTATGGTAAGGTCCCCAAGTATATATATGCGAATAAGTTGGAATGGTTTAGTAGTAATAATAGTACTGTCTGGGAAAGGTAACCTTATTTTCCTTGACATGGGACATAGATTGCAAATGAAAGACAGCCTAGAAGATACAGAATTAGACAAATCAGAAATAACTTGCATTCTAACAAAAGGAACATGGCAAGTCTTTGGTACCAAATAACATCCATTTTATTTATGCCATCAGTATTACAATGAGAAGGAACAGTGCACACATTAGGTAAACTAACAGTAGAGTCACAATTAGAAACCAAAACATGAGAAAGAGAAACTGAAGTAGGTGCATCACACATATTAGGTAAGCTAGGAACAGAATCACAAGTAGAAACAGAAGTTTTAGGAAAGAATTTGAGTTGACATTATTCTGAAAATGTGAATTGGTAAAAAACTGAGGATGTGATGATGGCTTTTTTCATACAATCTTGTACAATCCATTGTCCAATTTACCAAGATCCAGAAGCTTCTTCAGAGAAGGGCCATGTAATAGCATACAAGAATCATAAGTAAACAAGACAAAACATCTGAATTGTTGTGTCAGCATGTACACAAAAATGAGATTGTGGTGGGAAAATGGAATATAGAGGAAATTGTGAAGGACAATAGATGTATGTAAAGAAAAAGAACCAGCGGAAGTTACTTTTACTTTATAACTATTTGGAAGAGATATAAGGTAAGGCACAAGTAAATGAGTGATATTGAACTAGAACTCCTTATTGGATGTCATGTCGTCAGTTGCACCAGAGTCAATAATCCAGGTTAAATTTACTGAATGAGAAGGCATGCAAGAATTAGAACTAGTACTACTCAACAGATCAACAGCTAGAGATATATCAGCAAAATTAGCAGAAGCCATAAGGTTGGATTGATGAGTAGAGTCTGACACATAAGACTGCTGCAGCAAATTCATCAACTGATTGTACTGATGCTTTGTCAGACCAGGTACCATAGAGGTATGCTTAGAATTAGATGGAGGACCAAAGTTGTAAGGAGTAGCATTATTTTGCTGAGTACCACCACTACCATTGCGTTAAAAAAAATCAGCCTCAGCAGTAGCATTTGCTGCAGTTCTTCTGCCTTTATTAAATTTGAGATTAGAAGGGTAACCATGGAGCTTATAACACTTTTCAATTAGGTGTCCAGGCTTCTTGCAGTATTTGCAGAATAAGGAAGCTTTGACCTGATTAACATTTACTCTCTGTTCAAAGTTCAACCTCTGGTTATATTGCCTTTGAGGCGGAATTTTATTCAATGTG
Source organism: Nicotiana paniculata (assembly GCA_005239505.1). NCBI lineage: Eukaryota > Viridiplantae > Streptophyta > Magnoliopsida > Solanales > Solanaceae > Nicotiana > Nicotiana paniculata. The sequence goes on along the minus strand of ML321525.1, from coordinate 4,237 downwards.
TTGGCATTGAAAGAAGTTCAATCTGAATTAAAATGGGGGGAAGACTTGACATGTCTTTGGCTCTCATGTTGGAGCAAAATATTATAAGCATTATCAAGGGATGTAGGAGGTTGTATCATTAGGAGATTGCTTCTAACATTCACATATGTTTCATTAGTCCCATTAAAAATTGGTACGGTTTGTTCTCTTCAACTTCCTGTTGTAAACCAGGTTTAGCTGCACAATTGCAAGTGTTTACATGATTCTTACACATGAAACCTAGTTCATCCCATAACCTCTTTAACTTGTTAAAATAAGAGGCTATGTCAAGAGATCCTTGACAAGTTGAAGCCAGTTCTTTCTTAATCTCAAACACCTTTGTCCTATTGACAGCCCCATACCTACTCTCAAGTTGCTTCCAAATACTTTCAGCAGACTCAGAGTACTGAACACTTTCCGCAATCTCGGGGGATTAAGAAATAGTTAGCCAAGATATCACCATATTGTTACACCTATTCCATTGTTACATCTTATTCTTTGTGGGCAAAGCCACTATCATACTTCTTCTCCAACCCCCAAACTCGGTCCCAGAAAAGGGCATATTCACCAAAGGAGTGCCAGGAACATCAAAGGAATGTAAAAATAGAGGACCAGAAGGATCTGGAGCATACACCGAGGTAGAAGTGTCAGTACTTCCCATGATCAATCACATTAGTCCAATACAATACTAAATTAATAACTCATGTCCACTAAAATTAAACTAATACGTTAAGTTACAAATATTGGGCTGATATTATGTTGGGCATGTTTCTGCCATGGCCCAGAAGCCAAATACCCTTCAAGTCCAACAATATTCTTGGGAACTTTACTTTCCGTTCAAACAAATACAAGCATTGAAGATCAACGGAGATGCAATGGGCACAAAAAACTCCTGGTCTCTTGAATTGTTGGATTTGTTTTTAACTAGTAGACAAGCTACTAATAGGGGCATGAGTGTTGACTGCCCGAAATGATCTTCAGAAAATTACACTCAATGACCTTGAAAATGGATGGTTTTTAATTTTGACCCTCGCTTGATCCATTGGTAGGCCTTTAAGGTCAAAAGTGTTACCCATGGGACAAGCGAGAGATAACACTTAGGGCTCGTTTGGTATGAGGGATAAAGGATAATTAATCAAGGGTTTAAATTTGAGATGAATTTATCCCATGTTTAGTTGGGATAAAATCGTGGTATAATTAATTCGGGGATTAGTTATCCCGGGATTGTAGTGTTGTTTATCCCTATAGAGAGGTGGGATAACTAATCCCACGATAATTAATTCCGATATAATTAATCATGGGATAACTTGTTTTCCAACCAAACGACCCCTTATTAGGGTAAAAACACCGAGGGTGGCACTCAAAGTATCATATGTGAGCAAATCACCCAAGGATCTTTGGTCCTATGGGCCTTTTCGGCACAGAAGTGTGATAGTCATTGACCCAAATATCCTACTTGAAGATATGTACATGCAGAGCCCAAATACTTCTATTCACCACTGGATCCCAGGTAAGATGTACTCGTAGAACATTTGTGTTAGTTTCCAAAATTATCCGACGCATAAAAGAATACGGACGGAAACTCATAAAATCTTGTGGAACTAAAAAGTCTAAAATATTGCCTAATCTTATAGGTTAACTTCTCCACATAACTCACCCATAAAAAAAAGATGAAATAGAAACGGATCGTCAAAAGAGTATTATATGCTGAGTCAACGATGAAACCTCTCTTGTTGCACATCAGAGTTCAAATCTTTCAAAACTCAAGTTATTGTATTAATATATAATAAACTAAAAGAAAATAATAACCCTGTGTAATAAAACTTAAATTGAAAATTTCTTTGAAGCTTGATAAAGTGACAGTTAGCCTGTGAAGTTTTGAAGAGCACCAAATACATTCCTCTTGTGGTAATTAAATGTTAACGTGACACTGCCATCATTCAGAATGCGAATGAATTACTTGTAAACCAATCTCTTGACTCGGTATTTCAAATAGCAATTAAGGATATTTTATCGAATAAAACAAGATAATATAAACTTTGGAGAGAGGTACGATGAGGCAAAATGTTACGTATCTAGTTTTTAGCAACTTGTTAAATTTAATTACACTAGAAGAGGAACACCCCACGAGAAGAAAGCTACTGTTAAGCATTTGCCTATACTGATCAGACAAGAAATAGGAATATAATGCTTTAGAGCGCACTCACACAAAAGAAAAAGATGGAAAAACACAGGAAAAAAGCAGAGGAAAGGTGGATGCTTACGCTTCAATTGAGTAGTATTAACTTTATTTCAACTACAAAATTTCAAACTGAAATATTCTTATTTTTCAATGCCGCAACTTGGAAAGGAACATGAAGTACAACAGAAAAGACGATGAAGCTGCCAGCAAATTAGAATATTATTAAAGGAAGCAGGCATGACTCGTACGTGAAGCGTAGTGAGAAAAGAATATTTGGATGGAATAATAACAACTTTCTAGTTTTGTTTAATTCATGTATAAAACTAGTGGAATTAAGATTCTTCTTTAACGTTAGAGACATTGTTGTAGCAGATAGTTAATTTTTACGACTATTGTGGTCTCGGTGATTATTCGTTGAAGAAATCTAAATAATTATATATCACAATGACGATTGAAATAGTGTCTTTTTTTGAAAAGATATGTCACTTCGTGAAAATACTCATCTTTGTTAACTTATATAAGCCCTTGCATACAAATCCTTCCAAAGACGACGCAATTATTCACGAATGTGTATCTAGTAACTAGTTTCTCGGCACGTGCGTTGTACGTGTGTGTCAAATTTATTGATATACGTTATTGAAAACTAACATTTAAATTATCAATACAAAGTTTTTTACAAGTATAAGTACACATGAAAGAATAGAGTATAAATTTTTGGAAACGCTCATTGAGTATCGTCATCAATTGAATTATTCTTCCGAATCTAAAAAGATTAACAATCAAAGTGTAATTACATACATGTGATTTTAATACTTATTTATTTATTTGAGGTTACTAAGTTAAAATTAAGTGTATCTCACCTAATACTTCCTTGTAGACGATATTCTTTGTGTATTTTCCTTCCATCCATTTTGGTTGTTCAGTCATAACCAACACTTTTGTTGTAGACTTTGATATTCCTCTTGATAGTGCTACGTAAAGTTGTCCATGTGAGAAAACATGTTGTGGTAGATACAATCCAACATTGGGTATTGTTTGACCTTGTGCTTTATTTATTGTCATTGCAAAACATAAGCGTACATGGAATTGTTTTCGCACGAATTTGAAAGGATATCCTTCATTTTCAGGTGGACTAAGTTGAATTCTTGGAATAAAAACATGTTTCTTAGCAGATTGACCTGTTGTAATTTCGGCATGTATGACATTGTTGTCAAATCCTCCCTTGTACCATTACATAAACCATTTGAAGGGTCCAAATTTCTTAGTAGCATGATGGGGGCATTTTCTTTCAATACTAACCTATTTAACGAAATATTGATATGTTAAATCATATATATATGTATGTATATAGAATTAATGTAAGAGTTTAAGAGAAACTTTAGCGACATAATAGGGTTGACGATTTACCTATGTGGAGGAAGACCATTTGGTGTTAAAGTGTTGAGGTATTCTTGTTGATAGTAATTGTTGGTATCATCTTCTACAGAGTCAAAACTAATAAATATCTTGCTTTCACCATGAAATTTGGCTATCGACATTTCATTTAGTTGGTCTACAAATTCATTTCTACTTGCTAAGATAGCTCTTTCTGTTACAAACTGTGCAGAACTTGAATTTTGATGTAGTGATGAAAATATTGCTCTTATCAAGGATTCCTCTCCCCGTTCATCACTATTGTGTTTGACAATATTTGTTCTGGAAGGCGTATTAAGTTATCCTTTACTGTTTGCTCATCCCCATTACCAACACGAAGTAAGAAATTACTGAAATTTGGATCTGCTCTTGCTCTCATATTTGTTGTGAAATGTATCTTTTCCATTAATGTCCATAAATATGATTTCACTAAACTTGCATTAACCGTCTCCGCTCTTGCAGATTTTGGAACTACTGGCAATACTTGTCGGAAATCGCCTCCAAATACCATAACTTTTCTACCAAGAGGTACATTGAGATCCATTATATCGCGAAAGCTCCTGTCAACTGTCTCAATTGTTTGACGCTTTGCCATGGGTGCTTCATCCCATATTATTAATTTTG
>ML321524.1:0-190180 GCA_005239505.1 Nicotiana paniculata | reverse complement strand
TTTTTTTAGGAGCATGGAACGCAAGCCACTGGAAGGATGAAATAGCAAATCAGATGGTTGGAACTAAATGTGAGGTACCCGCCTGAAGGACCAGGCCTGGGAGAAGTCTGAGTACCCCATGAGATGCTAGTGTTCGGCCTTTGGCCTACCAGGGAGTTTTTTTTACCCTCTTGTATGCATAGGTGCGCATTGGGGACAATGCACAATTTTAAGTGTGGGGTGAGGAGACTGTCTGGTGACTTTCTATGCTATTTTAGTTATGTTAGATTAATGGAATAATTTATCTTTTTACAAAATAAAATAAAATAAAATAACTTGTTTCACCGACCTTGACCGGTATTACTACATCAGTCCCATAGACTAGTGAATATGGTGTTTCTCTTGTGCTTGTTTGGGCGTGGTGCGATATGTCCTTAGCACTTCTGGTAGTAATTCCGACCATAGTCCCTTGGCATTCTGAAGCTTCTTTTTCGTGATGTTCAATATTGTTTTGTTAGAGGACTAAGCCTGACCATTGTCTGCGGAATGATATGGCGTGGAGAGTAGTCTCTTGATGTGCCATTTCTCGAAGAACTCGACTGTCTTTTTTCCAATGAACTGGGGTTCGTTGCAGCAACTTCTTTCTTTGGTGATGCTGAAGTGGCATATGATGTTTCTCCATATGAACATGATAACTTCCTGTTCGCGTATTTGGGCGAATGCACCTGCTTCTACCCACTTGAAAAAATAGTCAGTTAAAACCAAAAGAAATCGTACATTACCTCGTCCCACTAGGAGGGGTCCGACGATGTCCATTCCCCATTTGATGAAAGGACGAAGCAAGGTGACTGAGTGGAGGTGCTCGCACGCTTGATGAATCATGGAGGCGTATTTTTGGCATTGCTTGCACTTTCTGACGAAGTCGGCGACCTCTTTTTTCATAGTGGGCCAATAGTAGCCTGCTCGTATGAGGCATCTGACGAGGGCTCGGTTGCGGATTTGGGCTCCACAGTGGCATTCGTGTACTTCTTCGAGGACGCGTCTCATTTGTTTTGGTCCTAGGAATTTTTCTAGGGGACCGCCAAACGTTCTCTTGTTTAAGTCACTGTCGATGATGTTGCACCTGGCCGCCTGCATTCGAAGCTTCTTGGCCTCTTTTTTATCGGGTTGGAGCACTCCGTCCTGCAAATATGAGATAATACGATTGCGCCAGTCCCAAGTCATGTTTATAGTTCGTACCTCGATTTGGTCTATTGATGAATGGAGGAGAGTGACCATGTTCTCTTTTCTGTTTATGTTCTTGGTATCCGCCACCAGTTTGGCGAGGCTATCTTCCTCGATGTTCTATGCTTGAGGTATCTGGTCGAGTTGGCATTCGTCGAACTCGGGCATCAACTTGAAAATCTCGGCCTGATATTTTTTTAGCCTTTTTTCTTTGATTTGGAAAGTCCCTGTGACGTGATTGACGACGAGTTGTGAGTCACAATGGAGGATGACACGTCGTGCTCTTTATTTGAGGGCCAGTTTTAATCCTGCAATCACGGCCTCATACTCGGCCTCGTTGTTAGTCATATCTGGGCACTATATGGACGGGCGAATCGGGAACTCGAGTACGAGTCCCAGTCCGGAACCTGACGCGTTGGAGGCGCCATCAGTGTATAGAATCCAAGACTGCGCTTATCGCAACGTCGGACACAGTCATGTAGATTATGAGGCGTTCTTCGGGTTTCTCCTTGGCAAGTAGTGGGGGCGAGGACATGTATGCTTTTAATTCTCTTAGGGCGTCAACACACTCGGCATTCTATTGGAGTCCGTTGTACTTCTTTAGTATGCTGAAAAATTTGTGGCATCTATTGGAGGATCGTGAGATGAACCTCACTAGGGCCGCTATTCGGCCAGTCAGCTTTTGCACGTGCTTCTTGCTGGTCAAATTTTCTGGTATTCCCTCTATAGACTTTATTTGGTCGGGGTTGACTTCGATGCCTCTCTGCGACAACAAAAAGCCAAGGAAATTTCCAGAGGTCACGGCGAAGGCGCATTTCTTGGGGTTCAGCTTCATGCTGTATCGCCTAAGTATGTCGAAGCCCTCCCTCAGGTGGTCAACGTGGTCCTCTTTTCTTTTCGACTTGACCAACATGTCATTTATATACACTTCCATCATTTTGCCGAGCTGCTCGTTGAACATCTTGGTTACTAACCTTTGATAGGTTACTAACTCATCTTGGTTTCTAATCCTCTTCTTCCATGAGGATTTGGTTATAACCTGAGTAGACATCCAAGAAACTTAACAGTTCGTGTCCCGTTTTTGCGTCGATGAGCTGATCAATGTGAGGTAACGAGAATGAGTTTTTCAGGCAGGCCTTGTTTAGATCCGTGAAGTCCATGCAGATGCGCCATTTCCCATTTTTCTTTTTCACCCTGACCACGTTGGTGACCCATTGGGGGTAATTTGACTCTCTGATAGAACCGTTGGCGAGCAATTTTTCTACCTCTTTGAGAACGACATCGTTTATTGCAGCGTTGATTTTATTCTGATCTGTCGTAGCAGTGGGTAGATCAGGTCCACGTTCAGCTTATGTGTTGCAATTTATTTAGAGATACCTGGCATATCTGCATGGGAGAAGGAAAATAAGTCTGCGTTATCAGTTAAAAATTTATGGAATTTACCTGGTTCTGTGAGTTTGTGGCCGATGTAGGCTTTTTTAATATGGTCTCTTTCGTCCAGTTGAACGGGATCGAGGTCTTCCATTGTTGATCCCATGGCTTCCATGATGTCGGAGTCTTTGATGATGTCTCTTTGTACGTCGCCCCCTGACACCGACCTTGCTAATTGCTGCGCTCTTGCGCTTTCGCCTTCCAACTGGTGAGTGTATGTGCAGTCTTAGACGATGCGATAACATTCTTAGGCTGTGCGCTGTTCGCCGTGGATGCTGAACACTCCCCACGGGTTGGGGAACTTGATGACCTGATATAGGCTGGACGGGATGGCTCTCATGGCGTGTATCCAGGGTAGTCCTATGATGGCGTTGTATGTTGTATCCTGTTTCATTATGTGGAAGGTTGTTTCCACGGTGATACCACCGGCCAGAACGGGCAGTGTGATCTCTCCGAAAGTCCGTTCAACTGCATTGTTAAAATCTGTTAGTGTTTTGCAGCGTGGTACTATCTTATCCTCGATTCTCATCTGTGTGAGGAATCAGGGGTGGATAATACGCGCGTCACTTCCGTGATCTACCATAATCCGTTTGACATGGATGTCTGAAATTCTTAAAGTAATGACAAGAGCATCATAGTGAGGAAAGGTCAAACCGCGGGTATCTGACTTATCGAAGATGATACTTTCTTCGAGGTCGTCATACCCTTCATGGGTGATCGACCACTTAAATTTGTAGGTGGTTGTGAATTTTCACGCGATTGATCGTTGCGTCGTCGCCTTCGCTGATAATCATCTGGATGGTGCAGGCTGAGGAGGGCAGTTTGGAGGGCCTGGATGTTTCTCTCGTCCGCGGGAAAAATTGGCTCTTCCTCGGTCTCTCATCAATTCCCTCACATGTCCTTGGTTGAGCATGTTCACTACCTCTTGTTTCAAGGCTATACAGTCTTCGGTCTTATGGCCTCGCTCTTGATGGAATTCACAGAGGGCATTCGACTTTCTGGTGTTCGGGTCGAACTTCATCTTCTGTGGCCATTTCACCTTGGGGCCGAGCTTCTCTAGGGCATAGACTATTTATGAAGGGGAAACACAAAACTTATGAGCAGATAACAGTGGAGGCATATCACTTTCGTTTCGGTGAGTCCCTCTGTGCGACCTAGACAGGCCATTGCCATGGCTGGGGGGTGGTAAGACGGCCGTTATGATGTATGACTGGTGTCTGTCACGATTGATGCGTGTACCTACATGGTCTCTTCGGTCGTTGTTTTGATGGTCTTTCCTCGACTCCATCTATACCGACGTCAACTTCTGGGTTGGTCCGTTGAGATCGTCCTCATCTGCTCTCACCTCGGCGTAGTAGGCGTTGTGTATTTCCTCCCAAGTAGGGGGGGTGTATTTCATGAGTCTGCTCAATAGTTTTCTAGTTTCCCTCGAACCCCTCCTGTTTAACCCATTCTGGAAAGCCGCTACTGCCGTTCCTTCTGACACGTTGTGAAGGCTCATTCTCACTATGTTGAACTGGGCGAGGAAGTCCCTGAGTCCTCCGCCGGATGACTGTTTAATGGCAAATAGGTCACTCACCCGGGCATTTTATTTCTTGGCCCCGGCATGGGTGTTGACGAACTTATCGGCCATCTCCTCTAATGTCTCTATAGACCGTGCTGGTAATTCTGAGTACCATGTCAGGGCTCCCCCGGTCAGGGTTTCACCAAACTTCTTCAGCAGTACCGACGTCACTTGTTCTTTGGTAAGGTCGTTGCCTTTCACAGCGGTGACGTAGTGGATGATGTGATCTTCAGGGTCCATTGTGCCATCATATATTTTTAAGTATAGCGGCATCTTGAAGGTTTTGGGTATGGCATGTGGTGTCGCCTCATCGCTGTACGACTGTTCCACGAACATGTCGACGTCTGTTTTGGCAGGAGTTTTGGGGCGCCTGGTATCTTATCAACCCTCTCTTGGTGTTCCCTTATTTGGTCGCGGAGTGACTTATTCTCATCTCTTCCATTTTCCTCAGAATATCAGCGAGGGCGTCATGACCTGCATCATCAACAATGTGAGTGATACCAATTGGGAGAGGGGCGTGTTGCTCGTTGATGGTCGTTGTGATGTCGACTCGTGCATTGTTTCTATTCGCCCCTTGAGCGAGTTTGTCGAGTATACTATTTCGAGTACTTGTTAGCCATGCCTCTAATAATTTTTTCACTACTGGCGGTGCTTCCTCCGTCGTGGACGTAGAGGCTCCTTTCCATGAGAAGTGGTAATAATCCCATGAGGGGGAGTGAGTCACTCCGCCCGGGTGAGGTTCTTGGTGTCACGTTATCCTCGTCATCTCTGTTAACCTTGTTGATGGTGCTTAGGAGGTTAGTAGTGACTCCTACTACTGCTTTTAATCTTTCGTCTCCGCTTCTTGCCATCGTTAGTTCGTGCAAGCAAGAAAAAGAAAGCTTGGTCGTTGTTTTTTAGATCTAGAAGGAACTAAAATTTCAACTAGAAAGTTCCCCACAGACGATGCCAAATTATTTGGCCAAAAAGTGTTAAGCTTTTTGTTAAACTAATTAAGTGAAATAATAATGGGAAAATCCTAGTTAAGCGTAATAAATTTTAGATCCAAAAATAAAATATATCAATGATGTGGGGCCGTATTTAAGATTATTAAATGTCATTAAGGTGTTAAATTATTATCAATGAATGAGAGGATAGTGGTAAATAACAAATATCATAAATAGAAATAAATATAAATAAATATAAATAGGAGGAATTAGTCACCCAAATATTGAATGATATGGATGATTCTACCTTCTGACAATAACGTGTGATAGAAAATATGAGAAAGGACAAAGTGTTCTTGGATCATGTGAATTGAAAAGGCAGAATAAACAATAAAATCAATCAAGGCAAGCTTTTTGTATATTCTCAATAGTCAACTTCTTACAAGTGTTCTTATCAGAAAAGTGAAGATCCCCTTTTTGTTCCCTATCTCTTTCCTATTTATAAAGGATGTTCCTAGGAAACTCTAAAAAGTACAATCAGGGGAATATTCAATGGAATATTCCTTTCTATATTTCTAAGACTATCCCAGCCCTTACTACTTCTTTTCTCTACTCGACCACGACCTCGATCTTTCGCATGTCGACTGCTCGCTATTGGAATCTGCTCGACCTCGACCATAACTCGTTCATTTGCATTCGCTGAACCTAGTCGGATTTTGACCCATACAGTAATGTCAATAGTCCTCTAAGGAAGAGAAGGATCAAATCTAATACTAGGAAAAAAAGGTCCGGGGAGTATCAGAACATTTCCTAAGTTGACCCCTAGGCTATGCCGTTTTTCCTTAGGGACGTGTCAAAGGATAAGCCCATTATTGTTGATGAGAGTGGTGAGAGAGTCTCCGACTGGGTACATGTAGATAAAATAGTTTCGGGGACTGGAACAGAATTTCTTGTTCAAGTTGGTTTTGATGATTCACTCGGTTAAGGTCTTTTTACTAAAATAGACAGAGATACCATTGTCGAGCCTTTGTCAACGAGAGAACCTACTGCCGTTGTTGGTAAATATAGCTTTATGATTGAAATTTTGAATGATGTTAATCTTTTTAAATTTTCGGATAAGGATGTTGTTTGGTTGAAAGGGTTACTTGGTCCTTTGGAGAAGTAAAAAATTTAGTGACATACTGTTTGTTAACAATGTGCTGCATAACACTCTCCGGGTACTCTTTTTATTAAGAATCTCTTATTTTGATCCCTTGTTTCTTTCTTTTAATTTTCATTTTATTATGTAGGCTCATCTTGTTTTGACGCCGTTAGATAATTAGGTGTAAACAATCCTAGTACTATATGTAATGCGGGTAGAATATATATTATATAGTGAGCTCATTGTATCATTGTTAATAAAGCAATACTATTTATTCCGTGTATTACTTCTTACATGGTATCACAACGGCAGTGAGAAAATTTCGAGAAAGAAAACCCAGCCAAAACAGTTGTGGTGCTTCAATTCAGGCAACCTTTTAAGGTCTGATTCGCATTCCCTCCTTTTTTAGTGTTGTGCAAAATCCAACACCACCAAAAGGTTCACAAGACAGAGGCGACCAAGCACCATAATATTCTCCGTAAAATACCCATCCACATGCCCTTACACGCCTGTCGAAGATCAGTTTTTGACAATGGTTTGTCCCATGCGTTGGTGCATGAGCCTGCTTTAGCCTAGTAATTCTGAGTCTATCCATAATTACTTCTTTTTGTTTAGATCTCTTTTAATTTTTTTCAGTAGCTATAGTGATTTTTTCCAGCATACACAATATTGTTTTGGCATATACAGTGTTCCTTCGCCTGTTTCAACTGTGGAGTTGTGGTTTAAAGGTCAAGTTGCTCAAGATCACTTAACCAAAAAAGCTAGTGAGGGAGATGAAAAGTCCAAAGAACAGTGGGAAAAAATTGATGCTCAGTTATGTAGCATCTTGTGGCGATCTATTGATTTCAAGTTAATGCCTTTGTTTCGTCCATTTTAGGTATGTCATTTGGTTTTGGAAAAGGCTCGTACTTTATGTACATTAATATATTCATTTTTTATGATGTGATATCGTCGATGAAAAATTTGAAGAAATAGGAATTGGATATGCCTACTTACTTGGACAAGTACATGCACTCGTTGAGGAGTTTGAGAAGTTTATACAAGTTTTTGCTAGTGTTGAAAAGCAACGATAAAAGATGTTTCTAGTTTGTAAACTCACTGGACTTCCTAATAACCTTGATTCGGTGCGTGACCATATTTTGGCTAATGCGGATGTCCCAATAATTGATGAGCTATTCTCTATATTACTTCGCCTTGCTGCAGCGCCAGGTAACATGGTGATCTCATCACAGACAACTAGCTCCTTTGTTCTCGCATCCCAGATAGTGGAAAATCGGGTATCTAAGAATATGGAGAATATACGAGGAGGAGCTGGTTTTGGAATATCTCGACCCAAGTGTTCTTATTGTAATAGGCATAGATACACCGGTGAGGTGTGTTATTTTTTCCATAATCGACCACCTAGGAATGCTCATATTGCTCAAATAGAGTGTAACGACTTGGTCGGCCGTCTGAGTATTTTTTGCCCGTATCCCCTATTTGATGCTTTACATATGTGTATTTGTGGTTACATGACTTTCTGGGGCGGATGGGTTGGTTTTGTGGAGTGAATTAGGACACCTAGTCTCAAGGTTGAAAGTTTAAGTTGTAAGAATTGACCGAAGTTTGACTTTTGTGTAGATGACTCTAAAACAAAATTTTGATGGTTCTAATACATTTGTAGGGGGATTGTAGACTTAGCTAACATCCGGATGTGGATTTGGAGGCCTGTAGATTGGTTTGATGCTTTTCGGCGAAAGTTGGAAAGTTGAAGGTTTGGAAGGATGAGAGATTTGATTAAGAGTTGACTTTGTTGATATCGGGTTTGGATTTTAGTTTGGGGGGTAAGAACATGTTTTTTTATTTTTGGACTTGCATGCAAAATTTGAGGTAATTCAGAGTTGATTTGATATGGTTCAATATGAGCTTTGGAAGTTGAAAGTCCATTAGTTCATTAGGCTTTAATTGAGGTACGATTCGTGGTTTTAATATTGTTTTATGTGATTTGAGGCCTCAAGTAGGTTCATGTTATATTTAGGGATTGGATGGTATGTTTGGATGGGGTCCTAGGGCATTCAAAGCTGTTTTGGATTGAGTTTGGACCATGTATGGGCTTAGAGGAAATTGCTGTAGATTGCATCTGCAGAGGGCTATTCCATAGACGCAGAGCCGCAAGTGGGGCCATTTGATCACAGGTGCGAAGGGAATGGCTGATAGAGGAAGTCCACATATACAACCATTGTACGTAGGTGCGCAAGCGCAAATGCACGAGAGTATGCGCAGAAAATGAGCCACAGAAGCGGCTGGTCGGGAGGCTAAGTCATTTCCGCATCTGTAATGGTTTTTTCGCAGATGCGGTGTCACTGGTGCGACTAAGTGGACTGAAAATGCGGTTTTGCTTGACAGACCTTATAGTCGAAGGGTTTGGTTGGTCTATCATTTTTGGAGTTGTGGAGCTCAGTTGGAGGCGATTTTTGAAGGGATTTTCACTACAATTGAAGAGGTAAATGAAGTTTATTCAATTTTGATGATATATATTGATTGCCCATGGACCATTTCATCTAGTTTATGTGAATTTGAGGTAAAATTTAGGAATTTTTACCATATTTTTGGCAGTTGAGATTTGATGATTTGAAGTTCAATTTGAGGTCAGAATTGGATGAATTAATATGGTTGGACTTGTATCTGAATGAATGTTCAGAATTTGTGAGTTTGGTCGGGTTTCGAGGTGCAAGCTCGGGGTTGACTTTTTGGGTTGACTTTGTAATTTTGATTAAGGATCCTAGATTTATCATTTGAATTTGTTTTCTATGGCTTTATTTGATGATATTAAATTATTTTGGCTAGATTCGAGCCGTCCGGAGGTTGATACACACGGGAAGAGCTTGTTAGAAAAGTGATTTGGCTTGCTTGAGGTAAGTATCTTACCTAGACCTGGTTGAGGCACTAATTGCCAGAGTTATTGTGATAGCTACGTGCTATGGGTGGCGCACATGTGTGGGGCTGCGACCATGTGCGTGCACTGGGGTCCATGCTAGGGGTAATGCTTAGGCTATGATATTCCTTGAATAGATTACTAATATTCATGCTGTGATATTTCTGATCAAACATGATAGTTGCTATTTTGTGATGTAATTACCGGATTCGAGCATACACCTTATCATGTCACTTATACAGTCTAGGAGTATGAGATTTGATGTTCATTGATCATGTATATGTATTCATGCATATATGCTTTATGTGTGATACTAATTAGACTGGCAGATTGTGACCACGCCAGAAGGATTGTGATATTGTGCTTGTGATAACGCCGGACAGATCCGTGATAGTGAGCCTGTGACCATGCTAGGCGGATCGCGATATTCAGCTGGTGACCATGCCAGGTGGATTATGATTATTGCATGTAACTACGTCATGCACCGTGTGGATATGTATCCACCCCTTAGGGTCACCTTCTCATGTGCTTCCTTGATGGTGTACACGCGGATTAAGGAAAATTGATAAGCGGTTTGGTACTGTCGTGGAAATTCTGAGGTAAAATCGAGCCAGTGTTTGATTTGGTTGTTGCATTTCATCTTTACTTGCAACTTCCTTGACATATATCTTCTTTAATTGCATATCTTCTTTATGTGCTGGATTTCACTAAGCAGAGTCCATTAAGTAATTGTGTGCACCAAGGGTTATGTCAAAGATTCATGAGTTGATCATATTATTGTTCTATACTTGTTGCTTTTATAAACTTTACAAGTGATTAGCGAGTATCATTTATAATTCTTATTTTTATTAACTCAGCGAGGTTAGTTATGATACTTGCTGAGTACATTGGGTTTGTTGTACTCATACTATACTCTGCACTTAATTGTGCAGATCCAAGTGTGGGACCTAACCATCAGTAGCTGAGGCACATAGCTGCGTGGTAACTGATAGACGAGGTAGAGTTGCATCTTGAACCGCAGTCTTGGCATTTCTTCCCGTTTTGTACTGTTGTCTTTATTTTGGACAGTATTTGTTATTTAGATTATCAGACTTGTACTTTCGTTTTGGAGTTCATGACTCTATATTACCAGTTTTGGGGATCTATAACATATTAACGTTGTTATATTGTATTTGAAGGTTTTAAACTTGTACCATTTTGTTAAATTCTATTAGTATGTTTTGTCTTGTTATGTTCGGCTTTCATAGCAAGTGCGTTAGGCGCCATCACGCCTGATTGGTGGTTTTGGATCGTGACAAGTTGAGATCAGAGCCTTAGATATATAGGTATTACGAGTTATGAGCAAGGTTAGTAGAGTCTTGTAGATCAGTACAAAGAGGTCTGTACTTATCTTCGAGAGGCTACCGAACTGTTAGAAAAACATCATTTTCTTACATTCTTGTCGTGCAAATTTGTTATCTCTGAAGTTTGAACTTATACTCATCCATTCTCACAGATGGTTAGGACATGTTGTAATGGTCCGGCCGGTCGTTTTGAGTATTGTACCCCCATTCTCCTATTTATTGCTTATTATGTGTTCATATGTTGTAATGTGACTTGCCGGGATGGTTGGTTAATTGAGAAACTTAGTCCCAAGGTTGGAAGGCTAAGTTGAAATAGTTGACCTAATGCTGATTTATGTGTAAATGACTCTGGAATTGAGTTTTGATGATTCTGATAGCTCCATATGTGATTTTGGACTTAGGAGTATGTTCGAATTTTGATTTGGAGGTTTGTAGGTCATTTTGGCTCGAATTAGCGAAATTTTGAAAAGTTGAAGTTTGGAGAGTTAGAAAGTTTGATCAAGAGTTGACTTGATTATACTGGGCTCGAATTTGGTTTCAGATATTTAAATATGTCCATTATGTTATTTATGACTTGTGTGCGAGATTTGAGGTCAATCGGAGTTGGTTTGATAGGTTTCGTCATCGGTTGTAGAAGTTGGAAGTCATTAGTTTCACTAGGCTTGAATTGGGGTATGATTCGTGTTTTTGATGTTGTTTGATGTGATTTGAGGAATCTACTAAGTTCGTATCGTGTTTTGGAACTTTTTGGTATGTTTGGATGGGGTCTTGGGGGCCTGGGGTGTGATTCGGATCAAGTTGGGCTTCATTTTGGTCTTTGTTGGACTGCTGATTTCTGTATCTAGTTTCATCCTTCGCAATCGCGAAGAAAGGGATGTGATCGCGCAGAGTTGTTGTTAGCAACTGGAAATATATCCTTCGTGTTCACGATGGAAAGCTCGTGTTTGCGTAGCTTTTTGAGGCTTAGGTCATCGCAGATGCGAGGAGGTTCACACGTTCGCTGGGAGGAGTAATCACTTGGAGCGTCACGATTTAAGCCTATGCAGTCGCGTAGGTGTGAGCGCGTGCGCAGAGAGTCAGGTCTGGTGAGTATCTCTTTCACGACTGGTTCTTCGCATTTGTGCAGGCTGTTTTTGGAGGGTAGTGATTTTATTCTTTGCGATCGCGAGGGTATTTTCGCGATTGCGAAGAGGACCCTCTGGGCAACAATTGTTAAATTTCAAAATCCAGGGTTTGAACCCATTTTACATATTTTGAGCTAGAGACCTCGGTTTTGGACGATTCTTGAAGAAATTTTCTAGGAGTTGATTGGGGTAAGTGATTCTAACTCAGATTTGGTTAAATTACATGAATATATCAGTGTTTTTACTATTCAATTAGTGTTTTGGATTGGAAAAATTGGGGAAAATTGTAGAAACTTCATAAACCATATTTTGAGGACTTGAAAGGTGATTTCAGGTCGGAATTGAATGATTTTGGTATGGTTGGACTCGTTATTGAATGGGTTTCGGATTTTGAAAATTTTGTCGAATTCTGTGACGTGGGTCTACGGTTGACTTTTTGGGTTGATTTTTTTGACTTTGGTTAAAAATCTTAGCTTTATCTTTTGGAATCAATTTCTATAGCTTATATTGATGGTATTACGTTATTTTTGGCTAGATTCGAGCCTTCCGAAGATTGATACGTGTGGGGAAGGCTTGCTAGCAGAGTGGTTTGATTTCTTTGAGGTAAGTATCTTATCTAAACTCGGTTGAGGCACTAGCTGCCTGAATTATTGTGATACCTGCGTGCTATTGGGTGCACACAAGCGTGTGGTTGAACCCATGTGCAGGCACTAGAGTTATTTATTCATGTTCGGGTTGTGCTCAGGCTCTTATAAGCCTAGAATTTGTTTGTTAAACCTTAAGCCATGATGCTTCGCACATCTGTTTCTTTGTTATGAACTATTTGAGCCATGTTTGAGGATACATAAGAGTTTAATCCTTGAATGAACTGATAAATGCTATTCTTTGATGAAATTGCCAGTTTGTGCTATGATAGTACACTTGCACATCACTCATTTCATACATGTATACCTGTGTATTTTCTCCGCCATGATATGATTGGAATGAGAGCCTGTGGAATCACCGAACAGATTGTGTTGTTGTGCCTGTGACCACGTCGGGCGGATTATGATATTGTGCTTGTGATCACGCTGGGCTGGCAGCACGTTGAATTGGCTGTGCTTGCGTGTGGATATGGATCCATCCCCCTAGGGTCACTCTCTCATGTTTCTCTCTTGATGATGTACACACGGTTATGAGAATACTTATTAGTGCTTTGGAATGGATATGGGTAATTTGAGGGTATCTTGCCAATGTTTTATTGGATTTTGCATTTCATCTTTACTTGCAATTTTCTTGATCGTTTATCTGATTTAACTGCATATCACCTCTAAATGTTAAGATATTGTCTAGCAGAGTATTTGAGAAATTATAAACATACAAACACGGATGTTTTCTTACTGAAATTTATGATTTGATTCCAATATTGTTCTGTATTGGTTTAAAGGATGAAACTATACAGGTGATAGCTAGTATCATTAATAATTTTTGTTTCTCTTACCTTGCCGTGTTTATTACAATACTTATTGAGTACATTCGGTTGGTTGTACTCTAACTACACTCTGCACTTTATTGTGCAGATCCAGGTGTGGGGACCAGTTATCAACAATAGGCTTGCTTGTTGGACTATCTAGTAAAGGCGAGGTAGAGTTGTATCCTTGGTCGCAGTTTGACTGATCTTTTCCTTTCATTCTATTATTATTGTTCAGATAGTTTATTTATGGTTCAGTTTTAGACTATTATTCTGTTGTAGAAGCTCATGACTCTATACTTACCAGCTTCTGTGGAGATTAACTTTGTATTAGCAGTTTTATTGTAATGAGACCTCAGACTTATGCTATTTCTATGAATTTCATTATTCCGTTGCCTTCTTTATTATGTTTCGGCTTGCCTAGCCGGTATGTTAGGCGCCATCACAACGAGTTGGAAATTTGGGTGGTGACACGTTGGTATTAGAGCCCTAGGTTCATAGGTATTTTGAGTCATGAGCAGGTTTAGTAGAGTCTTGCGGATTGGTACGGAGACTTCTGTACTTATCTTCAGAGGCTACCGAATCATTAAGAAAACTTTACATTCTTATATTATTGTTGTGCAAATTTGTTGATTCCGGAAATTAAACTTCTATTATTCTATTCTCTCATAGTTGGTGAGGACACCGGTTCCTCCAGCTCGGGAGCAGATACCAGTTGTAGTTGAGCCGGTTTGACCAACCCAGGAACCGGCTGTGCCCATTGTGATTCTATGCCTTCAGAAGGTTTGGCCTAGATATTAACTGTATGCACTAGCCTTCTTTAGGAGGTTTTGGTACAGATCGCACCAGCCACTTCTCAGGCCGAGGAAAGTGCTCAGACTCCCGCCGCCCGTACTCTAGAGCAGGTGGTTTAGGGACTTCAGACACCGGGGGTATTACCAGCCCAGCCGATTGTAGTTTCTCAGGCCCAGGTAGGTCCACTCATGAGTGACGAGGAGCAGAAGAGGCTAGAGCGGTTTGGGAGGCTTAGGCCTCCAGCTTTCAGTGGGGTTGAGTTAGAGGATGCCCAGGATATCTTAGATAGATGCTAGTGGATCCTTCACACGACTTGTATTGTGTAGACTAGTGGAGTCTCATTTACTAATTTTTAGTTGTCGGGGGTGACCTTCAGATGATAGGAGGCCTATGAGTTGAGCAGGCTAGTCGGTGCTTCACTATTTGTATGGCGTGAGTTCTCAGTTCTCTTCTTAGATAAGTTTGTTCCATAGAACTACAGGGAGGAGTCCCGTAGGGAGTTTGAGTAGCTACGCCAAGAGGGCATGTCCGTGACCTAGTATGAGATGAGATTTTTAGAGTTAGTTCGTCACGCGATATGGTTAGTTCCCTCTGATAAGGAGAGGATCAGGAGGTTCATTGATGGTCTCAACTATGGACTACGTTTCATCATGACTCGAGAGATTGCATCAGGCTAGGTCCAATGAGGTGGTTGATATTGTTAGGCGTCTAGAGTAGTTTCGTAGCCAGGAGCGCAAGGAGAGAGAGGCTAAGAGGCCTCGTGGTTCGAGTGGTTTCAGAGGTGTTTCTTCTTAAGGACAGTCCCATCACAGCAGGGGTCGCCTTTATAGGCCCGCTCAGATGGCTCATTCGGTTCATCGTGGTGCAACAATTAGCTATGGTTCCTAGAGTGCTCATTTGGGTTAGTTATCCTTCAGTGCGTTACCAACATATTGTTCTTACCATGATTTTCCTTCCCATGTTTCTACCGGCAATTACTCAGGTTATCAGGGTCAGCAGTCGATCAGGAGGGGTTGCTATGAGTGCAAGGATTCGGGCCATCTCAATAGAGATTGCCCAGGTTAATGAGTAGGCTCCACAGTAGAGGTCCTAGGCTATGAATTTCACACCAATTACTGCACCACCCACTCAGCTAGCTCGAGGTAGGGCTCAGATAGCTAGAGGTCGCTCTAGAGGGGGACGGCGGTAAGGTGGCACTCAGACTCGATGCTATGCTTTCCTTGCCAAGTCAAAGGCCGTTGCTTCAGACGCAATAATTACATGTATTGTCTTAGTGTTCCATAGAAATGCTTCCGTATTATTTGAACCTAGTTCCACTTATTCATGTGTATCATCGTATTTTACTCGTTATTTGGATATGCCTCACAAGTCCTTAGCTTCGTGTGTTCATGTTTCTATGCCGGCAAAACATTCTAGTATTTTGGACCGTGTGTGGTGACCGTTGGAGAATTCGAGACAAGAATTGACCTCTTATTACTTAGTATGGTTAATTTTGATGTGATTCTGTGCATGGATTGGTTGTCCCCATGTCAGGCTATTCTGGATGTCACGCTAAGATCATGATGTTGGCGATGCCAGGGTTTCTAAGATCGGGTGGAGGGGTTCTATGGACTATGTTCCAGTAGGGTGATTTCATATCTAAAGGCCCAACGGATGGTTGGGAAGGGGTGTGTCATATTTGGCTTTCGTAAGGGATATTGGTGCTGATACTCCTACCATTGATTCTATTCCGGTAGTGCGAGACTTTCTGGATGTGTCTCTTGCAGAGTAGTCGGGCATGCCACCCCACATGGACATTGATTTCAGTATTGACTTGGTGCTGGGCACTCATCCTATTTCTATCTCGATGTACCGTATGGCACCAACATAGCTGAAGGAATTGAAAGAGCAGCTTCAAGAGCTTCTTGATAAGGGGTTCATTAGGACTAGTGTGCCTCCTTGGGGTGCACCAGTTCTATTTGTGAAGAAGAAGGATGGTACTATGCGGATGTGCATTGATTATAGACAGTTGAACAATGTTACAATTAAGAACAAGTATCCTTTTTTGCGCATTAATGACATATTTGACCAGCTTCAGGGAGCTAGAGTGTTCTCTAAGATTCATTTGAGGTTTGGTTATCACCAGTTGATGATTCGGGACCCGAATATTTAGAAGACGGCATTCAAGACCCATTAAGGTCACTATGAGTTCCTTGCGATGTCTTTTGGGCTGACCAATGCCCTAACAACATTCATGCATTTGATGAATCGTGTATTCAAGCCATATCTTGATTCGTTTATCATAGTATTTATTGATGATATCCTGGTTTACTCACGTAACCAGTAGGAGCTTGTACAACATTTGAGAAATGTACTACAGATGTTGAGGGAGGAGAAGCATTATGCTATGTTCTCCAAGTGTGAGTTCTGGTTTAGTTCGATGGTGTTCTTGGGGAACTTGGTGTCCAAGGGATCAAGGTGGATTCGAAGAATATTGAGGTTGTTCAGAGTATCCCCAGGCCGTCTTCAGCTACTGAGATTCGGAGTTTTCTCGGCTTGGCCGGATATTATCATCGCTTCGTGGAGGGTTTCACGTCCATTGCAGTGCCTTTGACCAGGTTGACCCAGAAGGGTGTTCCATTCAGGTAGTCTGATAAGTGTGAGGAGAGCTTTCAGAAGCTCAGACTGCCTTGACCACATCTCCAGTTATAGTTTTGCCTTCAATATCGGGTTCATATACAGTGTATTGTGATACTTCTCAGATTTGACTTGAGATGTCTTGATGCATGAGGGTAGAGTGATTACTTATGCTTCACGCCGGTTGAAGCCTCATGAGAAGAACTACCCCATTCATGATTTGGAGTTAGCAGCCATCGTTTAGCATTGATGATTTGGAGGCATTATCTCTATGGTGTGTCTTATGAGGTATTTACAGATCATCAGAGTCTTCAACACCTTTTAAAGCAAAAGGATCTAAATTTGATGCAGCGGAGATGGTTGGAGCTGTTAAAAGACTATGATATTACCATTTTGTATCATCCTGGGAATGCCAATGTAGTGGACGATGCCTTGAGTAGAAAGGCCGTGAGTATGTGTAGCCTTGCATATATTCCTGTTTGTGAGAGACTGCTTGCATTAGATGTTCAGGCCTTGGACAGTTAATTCGTGAGGTTAGATGTTTTGGAGCCTAGTCGGGTTTTAGCTTACATCGTTTCTTGGTTTTCTTTATATGACCTCATCAGAGAGCGTCAGTATGACGACCCGTATTTGCTTTTCCTTAAGGACACAATTCAACACGGTGATGCTATGGAGATTTCTATTGGAGATGATGGGGTGTTGCTGATGCAAGGTTAGATTTGTGTGCCCAATGTGGATGGACTACGTGAATTGATTCTTGAGGAGGCCCACAGTTCGTGGTATTCCATTTATCCGGGCTTGAGGAAGCACTATGGGTGTAGGAGGATGAAGAAATATATAGTGGAGTTTGTATCTTGGTGCTTGAATTGTCAACAGGTGAAGTACGAGCATCAACGGCCGGGCGGTTTGCTCTAGAGGCTTGAGATTCTTGAGTTGAAATGAGAGCGTATGACCATGGATTTCGTAGTTCGGCTCCCACGGATTTTGAGTAAGTTTTATGCTATTTGTGTGAGTGTGGACCAGTCGACTAAGTCCGCGCATTTCATTCCAGTTGGGACTACCTATTCTTTTGAGCGATTGGCTGAGATCTATATCCGCAAGATTATTCGCATACACGATGTGCCGGTGTCCATTATTTCAGATCAGGGCACTCAGTTCACATCATAGTTTTGAGAGAAGTGCAGAGAGAGTTGGGCATACAGGTTGAGTTGAGTACAACATTCCACCCTCAGAGGGGCAGACAGTCTGAGCGCACTGTTGCTCCTAAATGCACCCGCAAGTATACTTGGTCGTACAAGTAATAAAATGATAAGTCGAGTGTCGAACCCACAAAGCCTTGTGTTACCTACCCCCTGAGCGAGGATCTATTGGAAACAACCTCTCTATCCTCACAAGATAGGGGTAAGGTCTGGGTACACACTACCTTCCCCAGACCCCACTGCGTGGGATAATACAAGGTATGTTGTTGTTGTTGTTGTTGTTTCTGTCAGTGAAAGTTCAAAATTGCGATCATTGTAAGAAATAATTCTAACAATTAACTAATTTATCAAGCGGCCAAATACCAGTTGTGTATTCAATAGAGACAAATATTCCAGGGTTGTGATTGATTCATCAATCCTATTATGCTCTAATTAACTCTTCCTTTACTGCAGTTCACTCATGGTTTGTAATTAATCGAACAATTGCTCTCGTAGTATTCTCCTGAATTCCTACTCGCCTATTCAACCCAATATTCCTATGGAATTAATCTATTAAGAACGCATAAAGATTAGGATATTTAATTAAGCACGGTCATTAGGTATATTCCCATCCTAACCACAAATCCGCCCCCTCAGAGTTAAGATCATGCTCTCTTTAGTTCTTCTCTAATCTAAACATGGCTTTCCCAAGCGTAGAATAGATAGTAAACAGAACATAACTGTTGACCAAACGATTAAGCAATTAGTCACAGAATTGAAGAAACAACCATATATTAGTGAATGGTAATCAAGGTTAATTCAACTTTAAACGACAATATTCTTGGCTAAATCATTACCCCATAACAATGTGTTTTAGCCACTCATGATAAATAAATTCACAAGTGTTGTATAATTGAAAATACTAAGAAAAGATGAAGAAAATTGAGATATCCTTGCTCCCGGATATTCCTCGTGTGTATTTTTGCTTCAAAGTGGTGTCTTCCTCCTCAAAATAGGCTTAGTATTGCTTTTATACGCGTTGGGTAAGTCTTGGGCCGAAATAACTGAGCAAAGTAGGAGCGGTTTCCGTCACCAGCGCCCAGGGTACCGTGAAGCTTCTAGAAACTGTGCCACAGGTATCGCACCATGCTGCCTGTGGTGCTACAAATAGCCCTTTTAAAAATTCTCCTTTTTGGCTCTAATCTCGCACCTTTAACCCTATATTGCCTCCGTATGATTCCTACATATGAAAACACCACGAATTAGCAAAAATCAATACATGTCACATCCAAAATCCACGAAACACGAGTAAAATATGAGGCGATATACATATAAATGTATATACTTTAAGCTACATATCAACACCTCACACTTAGAATCTTGCTCGTCCTGGAGCAATGGGACTATCTACTATACCCCAACTACATAGACATCTCAACTAGAAAGGAGCACTTCGAGTTTTAATCATACACTCTACCCTTGAGTATGATCGATACCGACAATCAAGCACGAACACACAAATTTCACATTCTTCCCATTTTAGACATGCCCAAGTATAACCATTTCATATCTATCAATTCGAACAACCTATCCATCACCACCCTAACTCAAGAGCTGACTCGTTACCGCTAAGCAGCCTCAACTCGTGCACTCATACAACAAAAGAAGTTTACAATATTACCAATCCTTCATGAGACCACGTGCCATCACCAAAAAACAAAAGAGTGAATAAAGAATAGTCCACACATTCAAGTATGCCTTTGAACATAAATTAAGGACATTACACAATTGAACAAAAACAATCACTCACTCTCACAAAGAATTCATGTGTACCTCGTGGTCGTACCATAAGCTTTCCCATAGTGTACATCTCTACTGATCTAAGCTAGCTAAATCTAGGATCAATTAGGACTTTACGGTTGTAATGTAGGCTAAGGGATGGGTAGGATACATTTAGTAATAATGACAAATCCTCCTAAGCACTCTAATACACTACACTTCGAGCACAGATTCTTCTCAACCAATTCACTCGCTACAAACCATATACCACATAGCCCCTTTTTTCAATTAGCACTTCTATACTCCCACTATCACAAATTAGTAAGATTAGGAGGTGTGTGTTTCTCTACATTGGGTCATCGGCTAGTGACCCTTTTTCTTTTCACAACTTTGGTGCACCTTAAGGGCCTTTCCATGGTTCCACTCATAAGCTAATCCATAGGCTCTCACCGTACTTCTTTTAGCGACTAAGTGCCTTAGGAGGTGAAGGTTCAACAATCTCAAATTAAGAACAAAATAGAGATACAACTTGTAATGTGGGTACCAAAGAAAAGATCTATAGGCCTAAAGGGGCTAACAACGAATTTTTTTTTACTTTTAAGTGAAAAATATATCTATGATCAAGCAAGAAATGCCTACGTCCTCTCCTAGACTAGCACAAATTAATGAATTCGCTTTGATTAACATATGGTTTGGTTCTGGGGATGTTTCGAAATGAATTAGGAAACTTAGTCCCAAGGTTGGAAGCCTAAGTTGAAAGAGTTGACCGGATGTTGACTTATGTGTAAATGACTCCGGAATGGAGTTTTGATGGTTCCTATAGCTCCATATGGTGATTTTGGACTTAGGAGTATGTTCAGATTTTGATTGGGAGGTCTGTAGGTCATTTTGGCTTGAATTGGCGAAAGTTGGAAAAGTTGAAGTTTGGAGAGTTAGGAAGTTTGACCGAGTGTTGACTTGTTGTTACTGGGCTTGAATTTGGTTTCAGAAATTGGAATAGGCCCATTATGTTATTTATGACGTGTGTGCGAAATTTGAGGTCAATCAGAATTGGTTTGATAGGTTTCGGCATAGCGTAGGTGTGAGCGCGTTCGCAGAGAGTCAGGTCTGGTGAGCATCGCTTTCGCGACTGGTTCTTCGCAATTGCGTGGGCTGTTCTTGGAGGGAAGTGATTTTGTTCGTTGCAATCACGAAGGTATTTTTGTGATTTCGAAGAGGAACCTCTGGGCAGCAGTTGTTAAATTTCAGATAACAAGGCGTATGATTTATCTATCATTTTATGTTGACAATATTGTTTTACTGGTAATGATCGGGATGTTATTACCAAGTTGAAGCAGCATCTCTTTCAACGCTTTTAGATTAAGGATCTGAGCATATTAAAGTATTTTCTGGGTATTAAGGTTGCTCAGTCTAGCTCAGGTTTTGTGATCTCACAATGAAAGTATTCCTTAGACATTCTTGAGAGACAAGAATGAAAGGATGTAGACCTGTTGACACTCTGATCGATCCAAATTCTAAACTTTTTCTAAGACAGAGGAACCACTTAGCAATCCTGCAAGATATATGTGGATGGTTGGTAAATTAAATCACCTCACAATGACTAGACCTGACATTACTTTATCGTGAGTATTGTAAGTCAGTTTATGGATTCTCCCTATTTTAGTCATTGGGATGTAGTCGTCTACATTATTTGGTATGTAAAATCAACTCCAAGAAAAAATTTTATTGTTTGAGGATCGAGACCATGAGCAGATCGTTGGGTACTCAAATGTTGATTGGAAAATATCACCATCCTATAGACGTTCTACGTCTGGATGTTGTGTTTTAGTGGGAGGTAATTTGGTGTATTGGAATAGCAAGAAACAACATGTGGTTGCTCGGTCTAGTGCAGAAGAAGAATATCAAGCAATGACTATGGTAACATGTGAGCTAGTTTGGATCAAACTAAATTTGGTAAAATTAGTCAATGGAAATAGTGTGTGATACTCAAGTTGCCCTTCATATTGCATCAAATCAGGTGTTCCATGGGAGAACTGAACACATTGATATTTGAATTTTACTTTATCAGAGAAAAGATACTCTCAGTAGATATTTCTATAATATTTGTGAAGTCGAATAATTAACTTGAATATATTCTTAACAAGTCCCTCACTGGTCCTCGTATTAGTTACATATGTAACAAGTTCAGTACATATGATTTGTATCCGCCGGCTTGAGGGAGAGTGTTAGTTTACAATATCATTCTAAGTAACTTAACGATAATATTGTTTGTGCAAATGGGAACCGATGAAACATAGAAGGCAAATTTCTTTTAGTACTTTGAACGTCGTGTAAATAATCGACGATATAAAATCTATCTGCCATGGTGATAATGAGCTATGTGGGAATGATTCATTTAACTGATTGACCCTTGCAAGTAATCCTAATATTCAAGCTTTGGCTTTTAATATCTAATAAGAATGCTATCTAAATTTTCAAACTTAGGACTTCAGTTCTTGACTTAGGGTGTGATGGACCCTTAGAGTTCTAGACTGAATTTTGAGGGCTCGAATAATATTGATCTAATACATACTATTAATTTAATACGGACGATCTACAGTCCTTTGTCTTCGACTAATCTTCAGAACTAGTGTATCACGCTTATTATTGCCTCGTTAAAAACCTTGTTGTAAAACCCACTTCGAGGAAAAAACCGTTCTAAGGGAGAAAGAGTGAAACATGTCATTTCGTACCTAATCCTTATATTTGACTTTGACTGAGTACCTGCATACGTTAGTTCGTAGGGTCCTCAATTCTTTGGGATCTGATGGCAATTTCCCTTTCTGAAGATAGTCGATGTATTTGTTTCTCCAATCCTAAGTCAAGCTGGTTGATTTTACCTCGGTGTGACCTTACTATATCACCTAGTTCATCAATTGCGCTATCGTTCCGAAATTGAATTCATCAAATTTGACTGATGACCCTAGATTAGCCAACACATCAGCCTCATTATTCTTATCTTGGGTTACTTGTTGTACTATCTATTCCTTGAACTGATGTAATATTACTTGCAACTTATCCAAGTATCTCCGCATCCAGTCTTCTTTTACTTCAAATATCCTTTTGACTTGGTTAACAACGAGGAGGGAGTCGCATTTGGCTTCGATCACCTCAGCCCCTAGGGTTTTAGCAAATTCCAAACCTGCAATAATAGCCTCATATTCAGCTTCGTTGTTAGTCAATTTCACAGTGCTAATATACTGCTTTATTACATTACCCATGGGTGGTTTTAGTACGATTCCCAACCCGGACACTTCTGAATTAGAAGCACCGTCCGTGAATCCCAAGCTATTCCCCGAGGCAAGCCGTAATTCTTTTTCGACCTCAAGGACCAAGGCCAATGTAAATTCGTCCACGAAGTCGACCAAATCTGAGACTTTATAGCAGTTCGGGATTTGCACTCAATATCGTACCCGCTAACCTCTACAGCCAATTTTTCTAGTCGACCCGAGAGATCGAGTTTATACATAACATTCATTAGCAAATACGAGGTTACGATACATATGGGGGGACACTGAAAGTACAATTTTAGTTTCCTAGACACACTTAATAAGGCAAGTTCTAATTTCTCTAAGTGTGGATACCTTGTTTAGACATTACCTAAGGTTCTACTATACTGCATACCTTCTTCTTTCCGAACCTAGACACATTTATTGCTACCTTATCTTATCCGGGTTGATCTCCGGGTTCAGCTTCATGTTATATTTCCTCAGTATGTCGAAAGTTTCCTGCAAATGTTTCGAATGGTCCTCTGCTCTCAGGGACTTAACTAACATATCATCAGTTAAAACTCCATTGATTTTATTATTTGTTCCTCGAACATTCAGTTAACTAGGCATTGATATGTGGCACCAAAATTTTTTAATTTGAAAGGCATCATATTATAACAATAGGTGCCGAATTTAGTTATAGAAGAAGTCTTCTCTTGGTCACCCGGGTCCATCTTATTTGGTTGTACCCAGAATCATAATGGAGAAAACTCGGTGTGTCGTACCCAGCCATTGCATCGATTATTCGGTCGATGTTAGGCAAGAAAACCAATTCTTCGGCCATGCCTTATTCAGGCCTTTATAATCTATACACATTCTAAGCTTGTTTCCTTTTTAGGCACAACCACTACGTTAGCTAACCGATCAGGGTATTTAACTTCCCGAATGGAACCTATTTTCAAGAGTTTAGATACCTCGTCTTTGATGAATGCGAGACTGATTTCAGACTGCGGCTCCTCCTATGTTTGACCGGGTCGAATTTTGGATCCAAGCTCAATTTGTGAGCCTTCACCTCTAGCCATATCTAAGTGGGACCAGGAAAACAATCAGAATTATCCTTAAGGAAATCAATAAGTTTTTTCCTCAGCTCGCGGGTTAACCCTGTGTCAGGGTATACCTTTCTTTCTGGTAGATACTCGATCAGTATGACCTGGTCTAGTTCCTCGATCGTCGACTTAGAGGCATCGTTATCATCGGGTACTATGAAGGACCACGGGACCTCGAAACCATCTTCCTTATTCGTTGTGTTCCTCCCATTTCTCCAGTCTGTTCGGGGTCGGAATTGGTGATTGCTATTTGGTGCCTTTATCTTCGACTAGTCCCTCACTTTTTGATGTTGTGATTGCGAGCATTGGGATTATTTCCTCGATAGCGAACATCTTCTTTATGGTCGGTTATTCCCCGTAGACCATTTTGATTCCACCTAAGGTTGGGAACTTCAACGCCTGATGCAAGGTCGAAGGCACCCTCTCATGCTTTGGACCTATGGTCTCCTGAACAAGGCATTGTATCCCATGTCCCCCTTGATTATATAATAAAAAATTTCCTTGGTGGTCCCGGCTGTGTTTACCGGTAGGATCATTTCATCCTTCATTATCTTGCATGCCATGTTGAAAACGTTTAATACCTGTATTGTCGATATGATTTGGTCTACTAACCCCAGATGTTCCACGACTCTACATCAGATGATGTTGGCCAAGTTACCTAGATCAATTAACACATGCTTAAATTGAGATTTATTAATAAGTACGGATATTACCAGTGCATCATTGTAAGTTAGAATGATGCCCTTGGTGTCCTCGTCACTGAACGAGATGAAACCCTCTGAAACATAGTCTCGAGTGCGTTTTTTCCTGGTGACAGAAACTTTGGTGAGTTTTATCATTGGACCTTGTGGGACATCTACTCCCTCGATGATCCTGTTAATCACCTGTTGAGGTTCTTCCTTCTCAATTTGTTTGTTGGCATCCCTATTTTTGAAATGATTTTTGGCTTGCTCACTTAGGAATTCCCGAAGATGCCCATTGTTGAATAGACGAGCCACTTCTTCCCTTAGTTGTCAACAATCCTCCGTCCAGTGACCGCAAGTGCCGTGATATTTACATATCAAGTTGTAATCCCTCTATGCAGGATCATACTGTTGTGGCCTTGGCCATTTGGTCTCCTTGATGCGACCGATGTCCGACATTATACTCAAGTGATATGTCGAAACTGTTCCTACTCATTAAACCTCGATTTCTAGGACCTTGGTCTCTTCTCCTATCGTTCTTAGTCGGGTGGTGCCCCTGTCTGTTTCCCCTTCTACCCGAGCTGTGTGGATGGTACCGATCTCGGGGTGGCCTCGACTCGTGATCCATAATTCTTTTAGACATGTTGTTCACTCTATTGGGTTAAACAGACCCTGAGGGAACTTCTGGATGGTCGTCCTCGACTCTGATCTTCGACTGATACCTATTGTGAACATCGACCCCAATTAACTGTAGGGTATTCGACCAAGTTTTGCTTCAATTATTGAGAAGGAGAAAAACTTCGGGGATTGAGTCCTTGACTAGACGCCTGGACGGCCCAATCATCTGCAACCGGAGGCAGGTCCATCCGTTCCATTTGGAACCTCGACACCAACTCCCTAAGCATTTCGTTGTCCTTTTGTTTGACTTTAAATAGGTCCAATTTCCTCGTCTCAACCTTGATAGCACTGGCATGGGATTTAATGAAGGCATCTACTAGAATAGAAAACGAATCAATAGAATTTGGAGATAAAATGGTACCATATCATTGCTACTTTGGTTAAGGTCTCCCCAAATTTCTTCAGCAACACCGACTTGATGTCGTCGTCTTCAAGTTCTTTGCCGTTTATTGCACACGTGTAAGAGGTTACATGCGCATTTGGTTCCGTTATATTTGGGAATATCAGGCATTCAGAACCTTTTCAGAATTGGATTCGATGTCGCACTTGGGGAAAAGGTTTCTGAATAAACTTTTTGGAATCTGGTCCTTAAAATATTAGGGGCGCTCCCGGGATATGATCGACCCTTGAATTGTAAGTCTCCACATTCGTGTCATTTGCCTCTATCTTTTTTTTGTCGGACTCATCCCGTTTTGTAGTGCTTCGAGAATTTTCTCCAAACCCATATGGTTTTGTGAAAATCCGTTCGTCTCTTCGAGCATCTTCTCCAACTTGCTCGGGTAATGCCGTGTTCTGCATGTGATTTTGACTCTGTAGATGTGCTATTTCCACTTGATGAGCTTGTAAAATTTCAAAAATCAATCGTAGGCTAACTTCATCAGTTGGTAGGTTGCCATTTATGGCCACCTATGAATTGGCGTCGACTGTGTTAAAGATTGGGATGCCATTAGGGTCAATAGGGAGCAAGCCATTGCTTCGTAGCACACTAGTATTTTCATCGTGGTGGCCTGAATCCGCGTTAACATTCAAGTGAGCAGACAGAGAATTTGACATTTTGAATAAACCTGAACCAAACTTCAAAGAGCAAGTGTAAATAGGGCGTGTTATAGAGATTTGTATTAAATTACCACTATTAAAATTGGCCCTACAGTGGGCACCAAATTGTTTACCCTTAAAATGAGTTACAATTAAATTTGCACTTGGTTTAATGGGTATGTGATTTAATTTAACACGAATGATCTATGAACAACAAATAATTAAATTAAAGAGAAACAAAATGATCAAACCAAACGTGATGGAACAATTAAGCATGGCTTTACGTTGAACCCTTAACCGATACTGATCGAGCCCTCGAGTTGGACTCGGTTGCAATTAAAGAATGAGTAGCTGAAGAACACTTTGAAAAATAGTTAGAAGACAAAATAAACTTTATTGCTTTGATATACGTGCCAATAGTGGTCGAAAAAAAGTCTGCCCTTTATATATAGTAAGGGAGTTTCATCCTAGTACAAATCTAAATGAGGTAAAGATCCTTCTTTTCTAGTAAATTATGATCCATATCGTGCGAGATTTGTGCTGTAATATCCGGTTGATGGCGGATATTTTGGCCCCTGTAGTCAGAGGAACTCGATTTTTCATGATGCTTATGATGAGTAAATGTAAGGCCTTAAGTAGATCATGTTTGTACTTGTAATGACCCAGCTGGTCGTTCCAAGAGTTTAGCCCTATTTTTTCCCATTTCTGCTTTATTCTTGTATGGTTCAGCTCTTTTGTGATGCGTTGGGTTGATTGGTTCGGGTTCAGAGTGGTCGTGATGAGAATTGAGACACTTAGTCTCTTAGGATGGTGATTTAGTTGGAAAAGTCAACCAGAAGTTGAATTATAGGTAAAGGATCTCGGAATGTGGTTTTTGTGGCTCAGTTAGCTTCATTATGTGATTTGGGACTTAGGAGGGTGTTTGGAATGTCATTCGAAGGTCCAGAGTAGAATTAGGTTTGATTTGGCGAAATTGGATTTTTGGCGATTTTCGGTCGGCAGTGGAAAATTAGCTATCGAGGTCGGAATGGAATTCCGAAAGTTGGAACAGGTCCATAGTGTCATTTGGGATGTGAGTGCAAATTTTCAGGCCATTCAGACATGGTTTGGCTGGTTTCTGCGCCGTTGGCAAATTTATGAAGTTTAGAAATCCTTAAGCTTGAATTTTGATTTGATTTGGTGTTTTGATATTATTTTGAGCGTTTTGAGGGTTCGACTAGTTTGGTATATTGATATATGATTTGTTGGTACCTTTGGTTGAGGCCCCGAGGGGCTTGGGATTGATTTCGAGTGATTTTTGGAAGGTTGGAAAATGTAGCAAATTGCTGCTGGTGCAGGCCTTCTGGTAAGGCAACACCTGCGGACAGGGAGCCGTAGGTGCGAAGGCACAGGTGCGGCATACCTTGTGCAGATGCGGAAAAATGGAACATGGCCTGGGAGTACAGGTTCGGAAGATGGATCGCAGGTGCGGGTAGAAGGCTGCAGATGCGGATTTTTAGTTTAAGTGAGAGCGCACCTGCAAAGGATTTTCCGCAGGTGCGGCACTGCCGGTGCGAGCATGGGGTCGCAGGTTAGAGATTGCTGGGCAGAACCTATATAAGGTTTCCTTCGCGAATTTTCACTCATTTCTTCACCATTTTTGACGGATTTTGGAGCTTAGGATGGGATTTCAAGGGGGAATCAAGTGTATTCAGTGAGGTAAGCTACATGTACATTGTATCTTGTGTTTATAACAATTACTCCATTGTTTAATCATGTTTTAGTGGGAAAATTTGGGAGATTAGTGATAACATGGATATTTGCCACGTTTTCCGTTCCCTTATACGTGAATTTTGGATACAATTTTACACAAAGTAGCCCCGAAAGCTTATACGTTGTTCTTGTTTCATAATTGAACCAGAAATGAATGCATTCAGTCTAAAATATGCTCAAAATAGGATTGAATCCGGCACAAGGAGAAAAACCAACAAAGCTGCTCAAGACAACAAGGACACCGCGGCCGCGGTCGTGTTTTCGCGGAGCAGTGCATTTCCAGTAAGTCAGAAATTCAAGCCATCAGCCACCGCGGCCGCGGTCGAAGTTTCGCGGACCACAGTGGATTTCCAGTGAGACGCAAGAAATGCAAGTCCCACCACGGCCGCAGTCAAATTTTCACGGACCGCGGTGGAGTTCTAGTGAGGTCCTAACGTTTTCACGGACCGCGGTCGTGTTTTCGCGGTCCGCGGTAATACTTCAGGGGTATATTTCTCCGAAAATTTGGCAGACAATAAATAGACTATTTTGTAATTTATTTATAGAGGGGGGGAAGATATCAGTTGTTCTTCAGAGTAGAGAGCTCGTGAATACTTTAGGGTTTTTATTTCTTTAGTTTTATTCTTGCATTTTTAACATTGAAAACTTCAATTTCATTTTTAGGAATCAAGTAAATGGGTTATTCTTTTTCTCTATCATTGTTCTCATCTTTGATTATGAGTAGCTAGACCCATTAGCTAGGGTTGTGGCTCAACCCTAGTGTGGGTATATAATGGGGTTTTGAAATTAGGTTGGGAAATTAATGGGTGTTGGCTATTTAGATTATTTGAAGGTTTTTATTGCTGTAATTAGTGGTTGCAAACACTAATTAACCTTTTCATGACGTGGGTTTTTCTTGAGAAAAAAACTTGAGTCTAGAAATTAGCCAAATAGGAAATTAGGGCATTATCAAGAGATTGGTAGTCCCAATCAAAGGGGTTAAACCCAGAAATGGTAAAACCCTACTTGAGCCCTGGTTAACGGGTTAAACCTGGAAAGAGTAACACCCTACCTAAGCCTATATTTCTTGATTATTGGGCACCCAATTGGACTCGAGAGAGGCAATTAGGGTATAATCACTCAAACTACCAAGAGGTATAGAGTGAGCACCTTCGTGCTTTGTTTATAGCTATATCCCTAGCAAATTCCCCGACCTTAGAATTGAATCCCTTTGTGTATCAACCCAGGCCACAGTCACGACCCTAGTTCCTTTATCAACATTAGAAAACAACAACAAAAACAAAACAAAGTTAATCATTAATTAGCTTACAAACAATAGAATACATTTAGTATAGTTCAACACCAACCAATGTTTAGAAGTGCAATTAGAAACACTTGGCCCTTCCAGATCGTTGATACACTCACTCCCATCTATAGGATCCATGTGGATTTGATCCCGACCATTCGGGTAAGAGCTACACGACCTTTGCCTTCATACTTATATAGTAGTGCGGGTGCAGTTGCTGTCACTCTTTGGCGCCGTTGCCGGGGACCTTTAACATTGTGACTATATTTGTGATTAGAATCGTAGTGTGTTTTTCTTTCCTTCTATTTTTAACTTTCTTTTTTGGTGTACTTAGGTACAATGGCCGATCGACTAGGAAATGTGATTCTGGGGGAGGAGGTTTATGACAATCAAGAAGATGAAATCAATCAAATTCCTCCACAAAGAAGAGGCCAACAGGCCAATGTTCAGGATGATGTTCCAGACCCTCTCCCACCTCCAGCCCCTAGAGCTGCTCCTCGGGTCCTTCCAAACGAGGGGTATGCTAGNGCCAATATTCAGGATGATGTTCCAGACCCTCCCCCACCTCCAGCCCCTAGAGCTGCTCCTCGGGTCCTTCCAAACGAGGGGTATGCTAGTGCAATAGTCCCGCCAAGGGTTCGAGCAGGGAATTTCCAAATCACGAATGTTATGCTCACTCTCCTAGAGCAAAGAGGATACTTCACCGGAGCCGCCCATCAGAATTCCTATAAGCATCTCAAAGGCTTTGTTGATACATGTTGGGGGAGTAAGCAAACTAATGTATCTGAGGTTACATTAAGGTTACGGTTGTTCCCGTTCTCACTTAGGGGAATAGCACTGGATTGACTTGAGCGTCTCCAAAACCATTCTATATCCACTTGGGATGAGCTTGCAGATAAATTTATTGCAAAATTTTTCTCCCCAAGCCACATGGCAGCCCTTCGAGATGAGATTTTGGCATTCAAACAAGAGCCAAACGAGCCCCTACATGAAATATGGGAGTGCTATAGAACCATGGTCAAGGAATGCCCTAACAGTGACATGGACGAGGCTATGATACAACAAACATTCCACCGGGGAATCAATACAGTAAACCAATGTGTGGTCAACCAATTGGCCGGTTGTAATTTTATGAAGATGACATACCCGGAGGCATGTGAGATTCTTGATGAAATGGCCGACACATATTCGGCTTGGCAAAGTAGAGAAAATGTGCCTCAAGGGGAAACCGGTGTGAATAGTCTCCACAAGGAACTCCAAGAACAAGGGCAAGAAATTGCCGAGCTTACAACAACCATGAACCAACTTGCTAAAGCCCAACTCCAACATTTTCAAGGGCCTAAGCACGTAAATGCTATGGAAGGAGTTCATATGCAAGGAAACCAAAGGAGACCTCGGTAAAATGTTAAGCAAAACCATGGTGATCAAGGGGATAAAGGGCCAAGTGGTCATGAACAAGATGAAACTTACAATGACCAAAATGAAGATGTTATGTATGCAAACAACTACCAAGGCCAAGGTAATACACAAAACTGGGGGAACCAAAGGCCACAAAACTGGAACAATAACAATGCTAGAAATTTGAACAATACCAATGATATTCAATGGAACAACAATAATGACCGACAATGGGGGAACAACAATGAAGGGAATTGGAATGGAAGAAATAACAACAACAACTGGGAGGTGAAGGTAATCGGGGGTCGGGTTTTCAAAGGCCCCCGATGTACCAACAACCAAGCAACCCTCTTCCATATCAATCTCATGGGCAAAGTTCTTCAAGCTCGGAAATGGGTCGGATTGAAAACATGTTCAAACATATGATGGAGAGGAATGACGAATCCGATGCCCAGATATCCTCTCACACTACTTCCATCTAAAACCTTGAAGTACAAATGGGCTAGATTTCAGAAGCCTTAAACACACGCCCAAAGGGTGCACTACCAAGTGATACGGTGGTGAACCGCAAGGGTGGGAACAAAAACACCGATCATGCTATGGCGGTAACTACTCGGAGTGGAAAAGGTGTGGAGGAATGTGCTTCAGGGAAAAAGAAAGTTGTTGATGATGATGAAGTTGTACCCCAAGATGAGCTACCAGCTGATGTGGAGCAAGCATTGGATGAGCCAAGTGAAGGTGAGGTAAGAATTGACATTCATGACGGTAGGGAGGATTTGGATAGAAATGTGAACCCGTCTAGGGAACACATAATTGACATGCCGGAACCGCTGGTGTCCCAAAGGCACCATTACCTAGGCAACCTCCTCCCTATCCTCAGAGATTGGCAAAACAGAAGCAAGAGACCCAGCTTAAAAAGTTCTTTTATATGATGAACAGTCTCACCATAAATGTTCCTTTGGTTGAGGCCTTGAAGAAAATGCCAGGCTACGTTAAGTTCATGAAGGACTTGGTGACAAAAAAATGATCCATGGATTATGAGACGATTAAGATGACTCACCAAGTGAGTGCTATTGTTCACTCCATGGAACCAAAACTTGAAGATCTGGGTGCTTTCACTATTCCTTGCACAATTGGGAGTGCAGACTTTGCAAAATCCCTATGTGATATTGGGGCAAGCATAAATTTGATGACATATTATGTGTTCAAGACCTTGGGGATGGGACGACCTAGGGCGACCTCTATTCGTTTGCAAATGGCGGACCGATCAATGAAGAGGCCACTAGGTATCATTGATGATGTCTTAGTGAGAGTGGACAAGTTCATATCGCCAGCAGATTTTGTTATCCTCGAATGTGAGGTAGATTTTGAGGTTCCTATTATCTTGGGGAGGCCTTTCCTTGCCACCGGGAAGGCCTTGATCGATCTTGAAGCTGGGGAACTTACATTCAGAGTTGGTGATGAGAAATTGGTCTTCCACGTGTGCAAATCTATGAAGCAGCCCAACAACACCGAAGTGTGCTCTTTTATGGACCTTGTGTCCGAGGTTATTATTGATGATGACAGTGTTATGATCCATGTTGATGATCCTGTGGAGTTGGCCTTGTTAAATCACGAGGACTCAGTGGTGGATGGTGTACTTGAGAGCTCCCATGCCCTTCAAGGCATGGGGTCTTATTCCTATGCTCCCAGAAAATTGTCATTGGACTTGGAGAACAGGAAGACCCCACCAAAAAATCCATCAATTGAAGAGCCTCTGAATCTGGAGTTAAAGCCAATTCCTTTCCACCTCAGGTATGAATACCTTGGTCCCTCTTGTACTTTACCAGTTATTCTTTCCTCTTTCTTAACCCAATTGTAGGTTGACTCAACTTTAAAAGTGCTAAGGAGGAGGAAGAAAGCAATTGGTTGGACCTTGGCTGATATTCGGGGTATTAGCCCCGCCTTATTCATGCACAAGATTATATTGGAGGATGGAGCCAAACCCTCTGTTGAACATCAAAGAAGACTCAATGAAGCTATACAAGATGTGGTGAAAAATGAGATCATAAAATGGCTTGATACGTATGTGGTCTATCCAATTTCGGATAGTGCTTGGAATTCTCCGGTCCAATGCGTTCCGAAAAATGGTGGAATGACAGTGATAAAAAATGATACGAATAAGTTGATTCCTACAAGAACGGTTACTGGATGGCGGGTGTGTATGGACTACCGCAAGCTCAACATGGTGACCCGAAAAGACCATTTTCCTTTACCATTCTTGGACCAGATGTTGGATAGGCTTGCAGGCTGAGCCTATTATTGCTTCCTTGAAGGGTATTCTGGATATAATCAAATTTTGATAGCCCCGGAGGATCAATATAATACCACCTTCACTTGCCCATATGGCACTTTTGCCTTTGCTCGAATGCTATTCGGGCTTTGTAATGCCTCAGCTACTTTCCAAAGATGTATGATGGCAATCTTCACTGACATGGTGGAGGACTTTTTAGAAGTATTTATGGACGATTTTAGTGTCCTCGGGGATTCTTTCGACGAATGCTTGAATCATCTTGATAAAGTTCTTGCTCGATGTGAAGAAACAAATTTGGTCTTGAATTGGGAAAAATGCCACTTTATGGTGGAGGAAGGAATTGTTTTGGGCCATAAGATTTCAAAGAATGGAATTGAGGTTGATAAGGCAAAGATTGAGGTTATTTCAAAACTTCCACCACCTATTTCAGTGAGAGGAGTCCGAAGCTTTCTTGGCCATGCCGCTTTTTAGCGGTGCTTTATCAAAGATTTCTCTAAGGTGGTGAATCCATTATGCAAGCTGTTAGAGAAGGATGCCAAATTCAATTTTGATGAGCAGTGTATGCAAGCTTTTGAACTCTTAAAACACAAGCTCACTACCACTCCCATCATCACGGTACCGGATTGGAGTGCCCCATTTGAGCTTATGTGTGATGCAAGTGATGTTGTTATGGGTGTTGCGCTTGGGAAAAGGGTGAACAAAGTGTTTCATCCAATTTACTATGCCAGAAAGACAATGAATTCTGCTCAAATGAACTACACAGTCACGGAGAAAGATCTTCTAGCTATAGTGTTTACCATGGAAAAATTTCGAGCTTATTTAATGGGTGCCAAAGTCATGGTTCACACTGACCATGCAGCGCTCCGGTACCTCATGACCAAAAAGGATTCCAAGGAAATACTTATGAGATGGGTTTTGTTGTTAGAAGAGTTTGATCTAGAGATAGTTGACCGAAGAGGGAGTGAGAATCAAGTTGCCGATCATTTGTCCCGGTTCGAAGAGCAAGGACGTCCTTGTGATGGACTTGATATCAATGATATTTTCCCGGATGAGCAACTCCTTATGATGTCCATGAGAGAAATGCCATGGTTTGCGGATATTGCTAATTTCCTAGTCATCGTAGTTGTCCCTTGTGAGCTCTCTTCTAGCCAAAGGAAGAAGCTTCAAAGCGATAGCTTGGATTTCTATTGGGATGAGCCTTATTTATTCAAGATTTTCACCGATGGTGTAATTCGGTGATGCATGCCGGAGGAAGAGCAACTAGCCATCCTTGAGTCTTTCCACTCCTCGCCGTACGGTGGTCATCACGGAGGGGTGAGAAATGCTTCTAAAGTTCTTATTTGTGGGTTCTTTTGGCCCACTTTGTATAAGGATGCTAGTACCCTAGTGAAGAGGTGTGATGAATGCCAAAGAGCCGGGGGAATCTCCAAAAAGGATGAGATGCCTTTAAACTCAATTCTCGAGGTAGATATATTTGATGTTTGGGGCATTGACTTCATGGGGCCATTCGTGAGTTCATGTGGGAACACGTACATCTTGGTCGCGGTTGATTATGTGTCAAAATGGGTGGAGGCCATATCCTTACCAAACAATGAGGATCAGAGTGTGATATCCTTTCTCAAGAAGAATATCTTTACTAGGTTTGGCACTCCACGAGCCATCATCAGTGACGCGGGATCACATTTTTGAAACAAAGCCTTTGACTCCTTGCTTTCTAAGTATGGGGTCAACCATAAAGTCACTACCCCGTACCACCCTCAGGCTAGTGACCAAGTTGAAGTGTCTAACAGGGAGATAAAGAGCATATTATCCAAATGATCAATGCCAATAGGACTGACTGGGCTAAGAAATTAGATGATGCTCGTTGGGCTTACCGGACCGCCTACAAGACCCCAATTGGGATGTCCCCATATCGCTTGGTCTTTGGAAAAGCATGCCACCTTCCGGTGGAATTGGAGCACAAGGCTCTGTGGGCCTTGAAAAATTTGAACTTGGAATTGGATGTAGCTGCAAGTTTTGGAGTGGAGCAATTGAATGAGTTTAGATTCCATGCGTAATCCAGTTCGTCCTTGTATAAGGACAAAATGAAGTACCTACATGACAAATATGCTCGAGGAAAAGAGTTCAAAGTTGGTGACTTGGTCTTATTATTCAATTCTCGGTTGAGGTTATTTCCCGGGAAGCTAAAGTCTAAGTGGAGTGGCCCTTTTGAAGTGGTATTTGCTACTCCATTTGGGGATCATGACCTCAAGAACAAAATTTGTGAAGTATTCAGAGTGAATGGTCACCGGGTAAAACACTATCTTGGCAAAGTTGATGACAGCCACGTGGTGGCACTTCTTCATCTCCAATGATCCTGGTAAAATGTGTCGTGCCGCGACGTTAAATCAGGCGCTTCTTGGGAGGCAACCCATGAGTCTTTACTTTCATTTTCTTTGTTTTTCTTGGTAAATTAGGTTTCACTTTTACACTAATTGGTTCTTGGATGTGTAGGATGATTTTGACACAGGAATTTGGCTGGTATAGAAACAAAAGCTCACTGGAAATTGACTTCGCGGCCGCGGTCAACTTTTCGCGGTCCGCGAAGTCAATATGATGAAAACACAGTGTTCTGGAAATGGACTTTGCGGCCGCGGTCGACTTTTCACGGTCCGCGAAGCCCTTCTGCCTCGTAATCCTTATGCCATTGAATGACCGCGGACCGCGGTCGAATTTTCGCAATCTGCGGTAGGTAAGTGGGGTGGTTCCCAACTCTTCCTATAAATAGGACTTGAGGGTTTCATTTCACACTTTTCCCACTATAGCTAGACTAAGCCACTTTCAACCATGTCTCACTTTTTCATCCTCTGGAACTTATTTCTTGCATCCATAGTTTCATCCCAACATCTAGTAAGTGTATTTATGCTTCATTAACTTCTTAATTTCTTTATTTTCTTTAGTTTTCAATTTCTTTTCATAATTATTTTCTCTTTCTAGGCTTGTAAATGTTAGGGTTAGCCCAAATAGGTTCAAAATAGTCCTTTGGAATGCAATTACACTGATTACTTATATAGGAGTTCACTCAATGAACACTTTAGCGTAGAAATTGCAAATTCTAGGAACCTTAGGTAAATAGCCATTTTCGCGGTCCGCGGTCCAATTTTCGCGGACCGTGGTGCTTCATTTTTCTTAAGTTTGACTAGAACTTCGTGGCCGCGGTTGACTTTTCACGGTATGCGAAGTCAGTCCAGTGTGTCCTTCTCAAAGCATGATTAGACTTTCGCGGCCGCGGTCGACTTTTCGCGGTCCGCTAAGTCAGTCCAGTGTGTCCTTCTCAAAGCATGATTAGACTTTCGCGGCCGCGGTCGACTTTTCGCGGTCCGCTAAGTCAGTCCAGTGTGTCCTTCTCAAAGCATGATTAGACTTTCGCGGCCGCGGTCGACTTTTCGCGGTCCGCTAAGTCAGTCCAGTGTGTCCTTCTCAAAGCATGATTAGACTTTCGCGGCCGCGGTCGACTTTTCGCGGTCCGCTAAGTCAGTCCAGTGTGTCCTTCTCAAAGCATGATTAGACTTTCGCGTCCGAGGTCGAATTTTTGCGGTCTGCGAAGTCAGTCCAGTGTATCCTACTCAAAGCATGATTAGACTTTTGCGGCCGCGGTCGACTTTTCGCGGTCCGTGAAGTCTGTCCAGTGTGTCTTGCCTCATTCCAATATGCCTAAACTTCAGTGACTACTCAAGTGTCTGCACATCAATGTTCAGGAAACTAACCATGTTCACTTATGTGTACTTTGCAGGAAATGGTACTATCTCGCGGAGGAGGTCGCAAAAAAATGGGTAGAGGAGAAACTCAAAGGGAGAGAGGCCCCGGGGGAACCAAGGCAACCTTCAAAAGTTACATTGCCTCAGTCATCACGACGGCCCAGTCGGGTTACAGACGCTCCTCCTTCACTAGAGGAGGCCTCATCATAGTCATCCCCAATTGACCCGGTCTCATCTCTGCCGGCCTCAGCACGAGCAGTGTCTCCAGCCAAATCCGCCTCCAGTGAACACTCATATTCTACTTACCCTACAGCTTCCTTATCTGGGGAGAATTCAAGTGACAGCAAAGGGGATGCGCAGGTGGTTGAAGGGGTAGAGCGCACTAGGAACCCGGACGTGTGGAAGGATCATTTTGTAAGTGAGAAAGCCTTCCAAAGATTCAGGGAGTGTGGACTGCACAATTTCTTATCCCGAAGCGCACCTTCTCAATGAAAGATTTATCCACATAGAACCCCAATGTGATGCAGCAATTCCGAGACAGGAAAGGATGGTCCTATTCACTGAGCATCTTTCGGAGGCCAATGAGCATATACTGAAGGAGTTCTACACTAATTTTCTTTTTTAGGAAAGGGACTCAAAGGCATCCAAAGTTCGCAATGTCACAGTGCCTTTTGAAGGACCTTCACTAAATGACTATTTGGAGATGGATGATGTGGATGATTCATTATACCGGGAAAAGCTTGCCAAAAAGGATGCTGCGAGAAATTGGTTGGCTTTGCACTTGGACAAGCCCGGGGACACCCCGGAGTGGTTAACGGCTAGAAAGACTATCACCAGGAGGACCCTGAACTTTGAAGCTAAAGGATGGGAGGCTTTTGTATATAGCAAGCTAGACCCGACTCATCATGACCAGACGCTCCCTCTCAGTAGGGCTATATTAATAGCATCTATCATGGCTGGATACCCCATCAATGTGGGGAGTGTGATGTCCGAGGTCATTAGCCGAGTGGTCAGCACAGGTGATACTTCTTACCCTTATCCTCATTACCTGACCATGTATTGTGAAGACCAAGAAGTGACTATGAAGCGCTTTGACACCAAAGTCAAGCCCAAAGCACCTTTCTCCTGGTATGACTTGAAAGATGAGGATAACCCCAAAAAGAAGTCAAAGGGAAAGTCAGTTGCCTCCACTAGCCAGTCTGAAGAGCCAAGGGTGGTAGCGGAACCCTTACTGCCCTAGCCTGCCATTCTAGAGGAGGCTCCAGGCCCATCTTCCTCCACAGCTACAGACTTCCCCTCCACCAGAGCCTATCCCATGACTGCTCAACGGCTGAACAAGACTCTCACCAGCCTCACCAACTGGATGCAGTCAACTACAAAGTTGACTGCAATTTCTACAGCCGTGGCTGCCCCAGTTACTCCTCTCCCACCACAGGTCCCGCAGTCCATTGAGGACACTCTGAAAGAAATTTTGGAGAATCAGAAGAAAATCCTGGACGTAGTGGGTGCACATCAGAGTGCATTGGCAAAGCTGTCCAAAGAAACAAAGAAGCTGAGGAAGACCAGGGCGTCAAAGGATGAGGTGGCGAAGCTGAGAAAGGAGGTTGATAAGCTATCAGGCGATCAGATTCCTTTGGAGATGCTACTAGCACACCCCACAGAGCCCCGGCCAGAGCAGCAGCCATTGCCTCAGTCAGTGTAGGAGGAGGAGCCGGTAAGGCCACTGAAGAATAGGAAGGGCATGCCCCGTGCCCAGAACATCGGCTTGTACTGGAAGATCCCCCCACAGAGCACACTCAGGATCAGAGCCAGGAGGCCCAGCCCACCAGAGCTCCATCACAGGCTATACCAGATCCAGCTCCTACAGGTTCCCCATATCAGGCAGTTCCTTCCTCATCTCAGGCAGTTTCTACCCCATCTCAGACAGAGCATCTGGGACCACAGCAGACCGGGAGCCAATAGGGAGTTTTCTTTATTCTCTCTCTCCTATATTTTGCGTACTATTTTTATTTATAGCATTGAGGAAAATTCTTTCATTTAGTTAGGGGAGTGGCCCTACAGGATTTTTATGTTGGCTACATCGGATTGTATAATCAAAACAACTTTTTATTTCTTTTTCTTTACGTTATTTCCTTTTTTGGTATGTATAAGATAAATATCCATTGTAAATATTCATCCCTTATGTAGATTCATCTAATTCCCTTATTTTACATACTCATTCCATCCCACGCTCTTTACTTTATTTTACGCATTTTTTTTCTATTTTATAGCTTCTTACTTTTCTTTCATAGCTTCTTGTTTGGTTTTCTTGTGAGCAATAAGCCTTTGGTTTTATTAACACCACGGTTCTTTCCAAAGGTGGAACTTGTATGAACCTGGTGGCTCTTCCCAAGGATGGACGGTGTGACAACCTTCTTAAGGGTTTGAGTCTATTTTTCCTTTTCTTGTTCTTTTGTTTTTCAATAACGGTGCCTCAAGCAAAGCTTCACTTGAGCCTAACACAGTTGCCTTTGATCCCATGGTCAAAGACAAACCGTTGTGTTGAGGATGGTGATAGTGATGATCTTGAGACTCTTGTGTTGGCCGATGATCATCGCGTGGTTCTTCGGGACCATTTTTGTTACTCAAAGGCAACTAAGGTCTTTGTGGGCCCTCGACTCGGTTTCTGTAACAATCCTTTAGTTGTGAGTGGTGAGAAATTCGTAATTGCAAGTCCAAGTTCCATGCCACTAGTCTAGAACTTGCCCTGAGTGTTTTCTAGGCGAAATTCTAGGTGTAACTTGACTTGAGAAATGACTATAGGATTTACTTGGCTTGAACAAAGAATTGAATTCCATGACCTTCCAAGAGAAATATTCCCTAGTAAACCCTTTTGAGCTTTAAGCCTTTTCTTTGTACCCAAGTTACAAGCCTTTAACCATTCTTTTACCCTCTCTTGGCACCCGATCTTTCCTTGGCGCTAGGCAAGCATAAGTTTGGGGGAGAGACGAGAGCTGTGATGAAGTGAAGAAGAAGGCACAAAAGAAAGAAAGAAAGAAAGAAAGAAAGAAATAGAAGAGAAAAGAAAATGAAAAAGAATGAAAAGAAAAGAATGAACAAAAAGAATAAATAAAGGGAATTTATGAAAAAGTAATGCCAAAGGTTTGGATAGCATAAGAAGAAAATAAAGGAAGCTGATGAAAAAGTGTCTCTCCAACCCTACAAAAGATAAAAAGACTCAAAGAGTCAAGAAATTGTGAGAGCAACAAAAAAATGTAGTGCTTAAGGAAAGATAAAACTCACTCTAACCAAATACGTCCTACCCTTGACCAAAAGCCTTCATCATGACTCCACAAAATCCCTGTATGATCTCAGGTCGAGTGAAGCCTACATTAGTAGTGATTTGCACAAAGGGAAAGCATATGGTACTTTGAGCCGAACTTAGGTCTCTTTCCTTGATGAGGGATGAGCGATTCACCATATTCCTCGTT
Organism: Nicotiana paniculata; assembly: GCA_005239505.1. NCBI lineage: Eukaryota > Viridiplantae > Streptophyta > Magnoliopsida > Solanales > Solanaceae > Nicotiana > Nicotiana paniculata. The sequence continues at coordinate 150,031 of ML321524.1, read as the reverse complement.
CTGAGTGTCATTATTCTGGAAGGTGCGATGCTTAGGGAAAGTTACGGAATAAGAGTCTGGGATCCACACTGACCAAAGTAATAGTTAGAAGTTCACTGATGAGTTGGACCAACCCTTGAAGCTCTTGTATCTCACTTGAAACTATGGTTTTGAAAAGTTCAATCATTGTCAATGATTCATTCGCATTAGGGGCTATGGTTAGTTCCAATTGATGCTAGTCGAGGTCACCAATAGTGCATCCAATTTTTTGTGAAATCTCTCATAGGGGTGGGGTTTATTTTGTTTTGCTTGAGGACAAGCAAGAGTTTAAGTTTGGGGGAGTTGATAACTTGGCTTTTTGCATCGTTTTCCGTTCCCTTATACGTGAATTTTGGATACAATTTTACACAAAATAGCCCCGAAAGCTTATACGTTGTGCTTGTTGCAGGGTTGAACCAGAAATGAAATCATTCAGTCTAAAATCTGCTCAAAATAGGAGTGAATCCGGCACAAGGAGAAAAACCAACAAAGCTGCTAAAGACAACAAGGCCATCGCGGCCGTGGTCGTGTTTTCGCGGACCGCGGTGCATTTCCAGTAAGTCAGAAATTCAAGCCATCAGCCACCACGGCTGTGGTCGAAGTTTCTCGGACCGCGGTGGAGTTCCAGTGAGACCCAAGAACTGCAAGTCCCACCGCGGCCGCGGTCGAAGTTTTGCGGACCGCGGTGGAGTTCCAGTGAGGTCCTAACGTTTTCGCGGACCGCGGTCGTGTTTTCGTGGTCCGCGATGGTACTTCAGGGGTATTTTTATCCGAAAATTTGGCAGACTATAAATAGACTATATTTTGTAATTTATTTATAGAGGGGGGGGGGGGGAAGATATCAGCTGTTTTTCAGAGTGGAGAGCTCGTGAATATTTAGGGTTTTTATTTCTTTAGATTTATTCTTGCATTTTTAACATTGAAAACTTCAATTTCATTGCTAGGAACCAATTAAATGGGTTATTATTTTTCTCTATCATTGTTCTCATCTTTGATTATGAGTAGCTAGACCTATTAGCTAGGGTTGTTGCTCAACCCTAGTGTGGGTATATAATGGGATTTTTAAATTAAGGTTGGGAAATTAATGGGGTGTTGGCTATTTAGGTTATTTCAATCTTTTTATTGCTATAACTAGTGGTTGCAAACACTAATTAACCTTTTCATGACTTGGGTTTTCTTGAGAAAGAAGACTTGAGTCTAGAAATTAGCCTAATAGGAAATTAGGGCATTATCAAGTGATTGGTAGTCCCATCAAAGGGGTTAAACCCAGAAATGGTAAAACCCTACTTGAGCCCTAGTTAACGGGTTAAACATCGAGAGAGTAACACCCTACCTAAGCCTATATTGCTTGACTATTGGGCACCCAATTGGACTCGAGAGAGGAAATTAGGGTATAATCACTCAAACTACCGAGAGGTATAGAGTGAGCACCTTCGTGCTTTGGTTATAGCTATATCCCTAGCAAATTCCCCCAACCTTTGAATTGAATCCCTTTATGTATCTACCTAGGCCACAGTCACGACCCTAGTGCCTTTATCAACATTAGAAAACAACAACAAAAACAAAACAAAGTTAATCATTAATTAGCTTACAAACAATAGAACACATTTAGTATAGTTCAACACCAACCAATGTTTAGAAGTGCAATTAGAAACACTCGACCCTTCTAGATCGCTGATACACTCACTCCCGTCTATAGGCTTCCTCTGGATTCGATCCCGACCATTCGGGTAAAATCTACACGACCTTTGCCTTCTTACTTATATAGTAGTGTGGGTGCAGTTGCTGTCAATTAGGGCTTGAAATTTGGAAGTATAAACTGAGGAATTGAGGGGCCATTTGGGGTCCGATTTGATGTATTTGGCATGTATGAACTCGTGAGAGCGTAAGGATTCTAGTTTTGTGATTTTTATCAGAATCCGAGACGTGGGCCCCGGGATCGGGTTTGGCAAATTTCGGGATTTTTGATGTAAATTGTATATTTTCGAGTGGGCTTTGTCCCTTTAGCATATTTTGATGATATGAATCTGTTTTGAATAGATTCATAGCGTGTTGAGTCCGAGTCGAGGGGCAAGTCATCACGGAGTAGTTTTCTTCCGGTTTGAGTAAGTAACAAACGTAAATCTAGACCTGAGAGTATGAAACCCCGGTATTTTGTACTTATTTCAAAAGTGAGGTGAAGCACATGCTAGGTGCGGGCGTGTGGACGTGCACCGGTAGGGATTGTGACTTGGTCCGTCCCGTAGTGACTACTAAGTCTCCTAATAGATTTGAAATCATATGATATCCCATATTTTAGAGAATGTATACCCTATTTTGGGCTGTATGCCATGTTTAGGGCCTTGTGCCGGCCTGTTTGGACCCTCAGGGGTGTATTTACTACTATTCTCACATTTTTTTGATAGAAAATATATTCTCAGTCATAAATTATACGTGTTAATTGTTTATTCATGTTTATCACCCTGTTTTCAAACAAATGAAAGATATTTTGGGTTGAGTCCCCGTGATTTACAGTGAGTTGCCCGAGTGGCTTGTGAGGGTGATGACTGAGCGAGGTTGATAGCCAGATTGTGAGGAAAGTGATGGATCAGGCTGCACGTTGCAGTGCTATATACATATATGTATTTATATATTGGATCGAGTTGTACGCCTCATCGAGATATATATATTGGATCGGGTTGCACGCCGCAGCGAGAGATATATATTGGATTGGGCTGCACGCCGCAGCGAGAGATATATATATTGGATCAGGCTGCACGCTGCAGCTGTATATATATTGGATCGGCTGCATGACGCAGCGATATAGCGCTTAGGCTAGGAGCCCCACCGGAGTCTGTACACCCCCAATGAGCGGAGTCGACTATTTATTCATCGGGCTGCACGCTGCAGCGTTATATATATATATGGATCTGGCTGCACGCCGCAGCGGTTATTATATGGCACCTATTGAGCGTGAGTGCTGAATGTGAGTGCCGATTGACGAGAGATGAGTAACGAGTGACTGAGAGGCTTGCCCGAGAGGCTTTATATTATGAGTGACACTGTGCCCGATGGCTAATTTTCCTCTAAACGTAAATGTTGAACCAATGTTTTTATTTGAAATTTGGAAAGGGAAAAACTTAAGTTTATGAAACTTTCGGGACGTAGATCCCTGACATGATTTATTATTTTTCCACTGATGTTTATTATATGAATTTTCGTGATTATCAAAGCTCGTCATTGCACTCAAGTCCTTATTTATATTTGTTACTTACTGAGTTGGTGTACTCACGTTACTGCCTGCACCTTGTGTGCAGATCCAGGTGCCCGGATCGAGTGAGATTCGATTCTTCATCAGTGGAGAAGTTGTCGGAGATTGTGAGGTAGCTGCACGGCGTTCGCAACCCCACCCTTCACCCTCTCATTTTGTGGTTACTTATATTTTTCCTAGACTTGATGTATTAAGGAAACCATGTTAGATTTTGTGTTTCATTAGATGCTTATGACTGTTGATTCCGGGTTTCGGGGATTTCGTTCAGATGTTTTCATTACTTATCCGCATTTGTGAAATATTTAGAGTGGAAGATTTTTTTTTTGATAAATCGCGTTATTGATTTAAATGGAAAGTTCCTTGTTTTATGTTCAGTAAATTGGCTAGCCTAGTACAACGATAGGCGCCATCACAGCCAGTGTAGATTTGGGGTCGTGACAAGTTGGTATCAAATCCTAGGTTACATAGGACTTACCGGTCATGAGCAGGTTCAATAGAGTCTTGCGGATCAGTACGAAGACGTCTGTACTTATCTTCAACAGGCTGCATAATCCTTAGGAAAATTCTCACATTTCTTGAATTCTTGTCATGCGAATCTATTGATTCTGGTAACTAAACTTCTATTATTTCATTCTCTCACAAATGGTGAGGACACACGCTACCAGTCATGGCAATCGGCCACCAGTGGGACCCATGAGGGGTCGAGGCCGCGGTCGAGACCGTGGTAGGGGTAGAGGTGCAGCCCACGCAGCTTCCAGGGCAGTACCCATAGACTCGCCTATTATTCCAGATCAGGTCCCAACCACAGATGCTCCAGTGAGACCAGCTCAGGCACCAGCTGTGCCTATTGTTATTCCGGGTCTTCAGGAGACCTTGGCCCAAATTCTTACTGCATGTACCAGTCTTGCTCAGCCAGTCGCTATTCCTACTTCAGCCGCTACTTCTCAGGTCGGGGGAGGCATTCAGACTCGAGCTACCTGTACACCCGAGTAGGTTATTCAGGGGCTTCAGACCTCGGAGGCAGTTCCAGCTTATTCGATTGCACTATCCCAGGATTTTGTGGTTCCAGTTATGGCTGACGACGAGTTACGCAGGTTGGAGAGATTTGAAAGGCTTCGACCTCCAACTTTCAGTGGTGCCGAGGGAGAGGATGCCCAGGGTTTCTTAGACAAGTGTTAGAGGATGCTTCGTACGGCAGGGATATTATAGACCAGTGGGGTCTCACGTTTACTACCTTCCATTTCTCATGAGCTATATTTACTTGGTGGGAGGCTTATGAGAGGCATAGGGCCGTTGGTCCAGCGCCCCTTTCTTGGAAGCAGTTTTCGACTCTCTTTTTAGAGAAGTATGTTCCACAGTCCCGCAGAGAGGATCTGTGCAGGCAGTTCGAGCAGTTGCGTCAGGGTGAGATGACGTCATCACAGTACGAGACTAGGTTTTCTGAGCTTTCTCTTCATGCTATTTGGTTAGTCCCTACAGAGAGAGATAGGATCAGGAGATTTGTGGATGGCCTCTCGTATCAGCTCTGTATTCTTATGACCAGAGAGAGGGTATCGGGTGCTACTTTTGAGCAGGTTGTTGATATTACCGAGAGACTGAGTCGGTTCATCTCCAGGAGCGAGATGAGAGGGAGGCCAAGAAGCCTCGAGGGTCTGGTAGTTTCGGTGGTGTTCCTTCAGGGAGCAGTCCTAGCACGGCAGGGGTCGTCCATTCAATCAGGCTCAGTCGGGCCGCAAGTTATCATGGTGGATCCGCTGGTCGTGGTCCTCACAGTTCTCATCAGGGGCACCCATGCAGTGCTCTTCCAGCCCAGAGTTCATCTCGAGCACCATCTGTTCAGGGCTCATCTATGCTTGATTCTTCCAGAGGTTATCCTAGTGCGATTCGATTCTTCATTAGTGGAGCAGTTGTTGGAGATTGTGAGATAGCTGCACGGCGTTCGCAGCCCCACCTTTTTCCCTCTCATTTTGTGACTATTCATATATTTCCTAGACTTGATGTATTAAGGAAACCGTGTCAGATTCTGTGTTTCATTAGATGTTCATGATTGTTGACTCCGGGTTTTGGGGATTTTGTTCAGATGTTTTCATTACTTATCTGCATTTGTCAAATATTAAGAGTGGAAGATTTTTTTTTTGATAAATCGCGTTATTGATTTAAATGGAAAGTTCCTTGTTTTATTTTTAGTAAATTGGCTAGCCTAGTACCACGATAGGTGTCATCACGACCAGTGTAGATTTGGGATCGTGACGTATCAACCTCTTGATAAGAAGCCTTATGGCAAGAATATCTATCCACCTTTATGGTGAAATACAATGAGATATTCAGAAGATAAATACAAGTTTCAACAAGCATAAGAAGCAAGATGAAGAAGGGTACGAGACGCCCAATTAATGAAGTTTAACAGTATTTGTAATTTAGGCAAAGGAATATAAGCCTTTTGAGTTACCTTCAACAGTAACATAGTTATGTACAATTGGCCACGCCGATCTCAAGTTATTCCCTATGGGAGCTAATATATATGGTTTAATAGAAGGACGGGATATCGGGATTTGGCTAGGGTTAGAGTGACTCAAAATGGTGGATTGTTTGCATTAGTTGACATTTTCAAAGGATACTGCAAATGTGCTAATAAATCTCCTTGTGAGACACCTAGATGGTGCACTCTAAAATAGTATAGCTAGATATGAGTACTACAAAGATAGGCACTGGGAAATGTTAGGCAACCCGAAGATCCAAGGGATGGAGCAACGGGAGATAAAAGAAAAATAATGTCTTGTTTGATTTTTCAGAATAAAGTGATAGATATAGATGTTAGCGGGAAATAAGAAGAGATTTAATGAAGCATTATGAGTAAGATATGACACTATTGCAGAGTCTATAGTTAAGTGAAGGAAAGACGAGAGGTGACAGGCCTTGAGACAACAAAAGAATATAGGCCATAAAGTCATATCCTCATTTTGAGAATAAGCTCGTGACTCCAACGCGACTACCAGACGAAAAAGTTAGACCCCAGAGTAATAGAAATCAGTATGGACCGGTGAACAAGTTAAACTAACATGAATTAAGAACTGAGTAATAATGGTCGGCATCATGAGAATTTCATATTGCTTTCCGACTATAGTATAATGGATGCCAGAAGAAGATTCATGAGAAATTCAGAGAATGGTCATTCAGGAAGACGCTTCCCTAAAACAAGCAATGTGAGCAAAGAAGCTTAATGGACTATGTGTGCCAGTTATACTAGGTGTCTCCCTCGTGAGTAAGGAACTTTGTTATCCTTGGTACAGAAGGATTACCACAAGGCAAGTAAGGGTCATCAATGATATGCAAGTACGCCAAAGATAAAGAGGTAAAACATCTATAGGTAGATCGTCGTAGCGATAAATCTTAGTACTCCCCTAAAGAGAGGAATTTGGAGTGATGTGGCATTAAGTTTGAGTTAAGTGGTTCTAGTAACTATGGAATGGTAAAGGAAAAATGCGATAAAGTGAAGAAGGAGTGAGATTGCACTTATTCAAATCCTACCGATTTGCTATGATTCAAGAACATTATGCAAGCACGAAGTCAAGGAAAGGAAGTAACGGTTACTGCTCGATATGTTATTGATAAATAAGGAGCCAGTACAAGATGTAAGTTAAGACGAAGGAAATAACCCAAAAAAGATTAGGCGGAGTATTGATATGAGAATGGACCAACGATTAGTTAGTAGTTGATTCAGAAAGAGCCTGGTTATGGCTAGATAAGAGAATATAGACATATCAATAGATCGTTCAAGATAAACAGAGTGAACACCAACATGGGGAATTCAGTCTCGCAGATATGACATCGTGACCCTTGAGAAATATTTAGATAAAAGTTTGGGTAGTTAAAGATACCGTATGAGTGTTGTAGAAATAAAAGAGAGTCCCGCTAGGAAGACAATCAAAACATTAGTTCAGAAGCAATAATACAAGCACACGAGTATGGAGGTAAATGACTACGGATAATTATAGGTGAGTACGAACATCAAAAATTATGTCGCGTAAACGATATATCAAGCTTGTAATTTTACAAGAGCCAGAAGGTCTCCCTAAGTACTACAACGAAATACTAGCTGAGGAAATATGGAAGAAGGCTTCAATCTAAGCACAGTGACCTAAAAAGGAAATGGTCATGTGAAAACAGTCTCACTACAACATTGTATGCACTCTATAAGAAAGTGTCACCTACCGTGGCTAATGAACGGGAAGTAAAGCCAAAAGTAATATTCGAGATCATATGAGTTGCAAGAAAATTCCGGCATGCATGGGAATTAAGATAAGCTAAGTATGCACGCAACAAGGGGCAGAAAGACCGGGAAGAGTAATAGCTTACGCTTAAAGAAAGTTGAGAAGGAACAAAAGGAATTATTCGACCAATGATCAAGAGTTATTTACATTATAAACACACATTAGATTTCGAAGTATTAGCCATGCAGTATATATGTTGACAATCATACAGCTGAAGAAGGCTCCGGTATAAGTTATAAGAAAGAATTGAACCCAGGTCAGAGACAAAAGATTAAATTATTAGAAGATTGTACTATGGATAAACCATAGCGCCCATGAAAGGCTAAAGTAATAACTAATACCAGGAGCCACAAATCGGAAGTCAGCTTAAGCCTACATAAAGGATGATCAAAAGGAAGAGGAAACTAAAGACTTACCTCAATGAAGTAAATCAGAAGTCTGATTATTGGACCCAGAAAATTATAGAAATCGTGATTGAGAACACTGCAGAATCACTCTTAATATCAAAGGTACAAGAGAGATAGTGCAACAACAATATTATATAACGGCTCTACGAGAAAGCCAGTTAGAAGGGTACCATCCTCATAGTAAGTCAGTATGAAGCTCTCATCGGATTGTGTATGCACCAGGGGTGCAAGCATTATAAGAGAGCGTCAAGTTGTGGATGTGAATTATACCTATGTGGAAGGGAGGTCATGAAAAAGATAGAAGATGTGATGCAAGATTTTAAGGTAAGTAAGGTAAAGGTGAACAACGTACGAGATACTCAAAATGCAGAACGTTGTGAATGGCCCATACTTCAGATAGGAGGTTAGAAGCACTGGGATTCAGTATCCAGGAATGATAATGGCGTCGTTAGTGGCATATCTTCCAGCCTATGGTTTCTAGGTTTTGAGAGGTATAGTTAAGAGAGAAATAAGAGTTAGAGACGATCTGATGTCTCGCTTGATGTTCCATAATAACATAAGGAAATCTATGGTGCAAGAAAGCTAAAGGAAGCTTGCAAATAATATAAAAATATATGTAGGTTGCAAGCTAAAGTGTGGTAGAGCGGCAAGGTTTTAAGAAGACAGGAGTAAGGATAAGAAAAGGCAAGTGAGAAGGTGACGAAACTGGATAAGTCCTCAGGATTAAACCCATAAAAAAGAGAGCTAATGGTTTCTCTAAGTTATAGAAAGTTCAACATAGCCTGAATGAACTCAAAGGAGTTTAAGACTAATAGCATTTAGAAGAGATGGAATGCTGCCTTAGTAGTAGAATAATGGTGTAATAGTGATAGATAAAGGATGCCGTTTGGACCATCAATTGATTAATGATTTTAAGAAAAAAAAAGGGATTTCATGGACGGCACGGGATTAAAATACCCTCACCCATAAGATGAATCACTTAAGGATGCCATGAAATATGGTTATTGAAGTATAGTATTGCCCCTAAGTGGATTAGGAAAATCACTTCAAATGTTCCACGATGCAACGTGAGCCCTAGTGATTAGGTAAGAGGTTTCAAGTTATAAGTAGTATATTGTAGATCAATATCGAGGTGAATCAACAATAGATGGATAAAGTTCCAATGTATGAGAGGAGATAAGGGTTCCATCCTTTAAAATGAACAGTAATGAAGAAGCATTAAAGGACTTAGATTTATATATATAGGATAATCAACGAGAGTAAGCTGGAGTTTGGTAAAAGACCTCAGTAACGATAAATCGGAGTAAGATTTATGGTACAGTATGACCTACATAGATGTAGTAAAATCATGTGGATGGATAATCAGGTCTATGAAATAGGATATAGCAATATTCGTAAGTTCGGCAAAGTCGAGCGAAGAACTTCAGTAATGGCTAAAAATCGGAGGAAAAAGGAAAGAAGAGTCACATAGTCACACTTACAAGACCAGAGTGGTACAGATTGCATGATAGAAGGTAGCAACAGTTACGAGATTGGAAGGATTCCGACCAGAAGTCGTGGTATGAGAAAGAGGCCTAAAGAGAGGAATGCCTTGGCCTTTGGATTTATTCACAGAACAATCGCCTAGATGGCAAGGACGATATTAAAAATAATTTGTAAGAGCTATCCAGTTATGAGACTTATAAATACATAGTCAACATTCAAGGACGAACGTTCCAAAGAGGGAATGATGTTACGCCCCGCAGTATTACGTCGATGTTACGCTCCGCAATATTAAATTACGACGATGTTGCACCCTGTAGTATTGTACGTTGAATTTGTCGTAAGGTATTGACATCAGTCCAAGGAAAATATTATTTGGAGATTATAAGTATTATTCCATTTCAAACAAGTGATAAGAAAATTTGTGAAGGTGAAAGGGTAAGCGAATCGAAGAAAATAAGTTTCGTCGAAGTTTGACGTTTTGGGATAAAATACGGTCCAAGCTATAATACCCCGTATTTATGAACTAGTATCATACAAGGTACCACACGACCATGATAGTAAGATGTATAAAGTGTGTTAAAAGTGAGTAGTATTTTAAGTAATTTGAGATAATTCTTGATTATGTGGATGATTGGTTAACGGGGAAATTAACAAGTTAATTAAAATTAGTGGATAATTAATTAATAACCTTGTGATAAGACCTAACCCCTCCCCAACGTGGAAGCACCCCCTTTCCCATGTTATGACTCTTGAAAGAAAATTAAAGGTGGCACACTTGAAAAGGGTAGGTGACACCAAGCTTGAAAAGTGGGGCCTAGTCTCTTTAATAAAAGAAAACACCTCCCCTAATTCATTAAGAGGAAATACATATCTAATGGATGGAATTATCTTTCTCAATATACTTAATTACATAACGTAACAGCAAGATTACATAACGGATGGAATTCTTTTTCGCAAGATTACATTACGTAATAGCAACGGGATTTGCAATTCTAAGGTAGCCCGGTATAATCTTTCTCGAGAATATCATACGGATTTTCCCCTACTTCAATCCGTTGTTATGTGTTGTCGCAATCAACGTGTGCTAGAGGTTCATATGTTCTTGATTCCCTATATGTCTTATTATTTTATCGTCTGTTCGTGGGTCTCAGAAAACACATAAATTGATACACTTTATTTCGTGATATTAATCAGAGGTATAATGGTCTTATGATGTTCCGAGAGATTTTATTGACGTACTTCTCATGCATTGCATTCATTTATATATTTACATTGACCCATGATCATATGGCATTATATATATGTGTATGGGATATGGGAAAAGGTTATGGCGTTATATACGCACCACCACCTGATCAGCTGGTATACGTTTATGATTTGCCCACAATGGCCGAGATGATATGATGGGATGCCCTCAGAGGCTTGATGATGTTATGAACACATGTACCTATGCACGACATGACATTTACACTCATATGCATAACACTATAAGTATTTTCATTATTTGCAAAGCTATCCAGGCTTATATGTCTAGTCTTTTACTCCATGTTGGTCTCATGTCTATTATTTATGGATTTTCATTCCTTACATACTCGGTACATTATTTAAATGACGTCCCTTTTGCATGGGGACGCTGCATTTCATGCATGCAGGTCGTGATAGACAGGTTGAGAGTCCTCCAAGTAGGCTATCACCTCAGCGGAAGAAGTTGGTGCGATTTATTTGCTCCGGAGTTGCTTATTTGATCAGTATGATTAGTACGTGTGTTGATTAGTATGGAGGGTCCCTGTACCAATCTTTATGATACTTATGTACTCTTAGAGGCTTATATATATATGTTATGTACGTAAAAGATTGCATGGCCTTGTCGGCCTATATTCATTGTACGAGTGATCATTTTTGTCTTATAGGCCCGTATGTCTTATGTATAAGTTGGTACTACATGTTTTATTCTAGTTATCCTACGACAACCTTTCCGTCTCATTTACCTAAATTAACATGATATGAGAAGATACGATATGTTGGTACTCGGTTGAGTAAGGTACCGGGTGCCCGTCACGGCCCGTCGGTTTAAATCGTGACACCTACTACATATGGAACTAGGATTATTTAAAAATAACTATCTAACACTCCCCCTCAAGCCAGCGGATACAAATCATATGTACTTAACTTGTTACATATGTAGACGGAGGATTGTCGACAACTAAGGGAAGAAGTGGCTCGTCTATTCAACAATGGGCATCTTCGGGAATTCCTAAGTGAGCGAGCCAAAAATCATTTCAAAAACAGGGATGCCAACAAACAAATTGAGAAGGAAGAACCTCAACAGGTGATTAAGAGGATCATCGGGGGAGTAGATTCCCCACAAGGTCCAATGATAAAACTCACCAAAGTTTCTGTCACTAGGGAAAAACGCACTCGAGACTATGTTTCAGAGGGTTTCATCTCGTTCAGTGACGAGGACACCAAGGGCATCATTCTAACTTACAATGATGCATTCGTAATATCCGTTGTTATTAATAAATCTCAATTTAAGAATGTGTTAATTGATCTAGGTAACTTGGCCAACATCATCTGATGCAGAGTCGTGGAACAACTGGGGTTAGTAGACCAAATCATATCGGCAATACAGGTATTAAACGTTTTCAACATGGCATGCAAGATAATGAAGGGTGAAATGATCCTACCGGTAAACACAGCCGGGACAACCAAGGAAATCTTTTATTATATAATCAAGGGGGACATGGGATACAATGCCTTGTTCAGGAGACCATAGGTCCAAAGCATGAGAGGGTGCCTTCGACCTTGCATCAGGCGTTGAAGTTCCCAACCTTAGGTGGAATCAAAATGGTCTACGGGGAATAACCGACCATAAAGAAGATGTTCGCTATCGAGGAAATAATCCCAATGCTCACAATCACAACATCAAAAAGTGAGGGACTAGTCGAAGATAAAGGCACCAAATAGTAATCACCAATTCCGACCCCGAACGGATTGGAGAAATGTGAGGAACACAACGAATAAAGAAGATGGTTTCGAGGTCCCACGGTCCTTCATAGTACCCGATGATACGATGCCTCTAAGTCGACGATCGAGGAACTAGACCAGGTCATACTGATTGAGTATCTACCAAAAAGAAAGGTATACCCTGACACAGGGTTAACCCGCAAGCTCAGGAAAAAACTTATTGATTTCCTTAAGGATAATTCTAATTGTTTTCCTGGTCCCACTTAGATATGGCCAGAGGTGATGACTCACAATTTGAGCTTGGATCAAAAATTCGACCCGGTCAAACATAAGAGGAGGCCGCAGTCTGAAATCAGGCTCGCATTCATCAAAGACGAGGTATATAAACTCTATAAAATAGGTTCCATTCGGGAAGTTAAATACCCTGATTGGTTAGCTAACGTAGTGGTTGTGCCTAAAAAAGGAAACAAGCTTAGAATGTGTATAGATTATAAAGGCCTGAATAAGGCATGATCGAAGAATTGGTTTTCTTTGCCTATCATCGACCGAATAATCGATGCAATTGTTGGGTACGACACGCCGAGTTTTCTCCATTATGATTCCGGGCACAACCAAATAAGATGGACCCGGGTGACCAAGAGAAGACTTCTTTTATTAACTAAATTCGGCACCTATTGTTATAATATGATGCCTTTCAAATTAAAAAATTTCGGTGCCACATATCAATGCCTAGTTAACTGAATGTTCGAGGAACAAATAATAAAATCAATGGAGTTTTAACTGATGATATGTTAGTTAAGTCCCTGAGAGCAGAGGACCATTCGAAACATTTGCAGGAAACTTTGGACATACTGAGGACATATAACATGAAGCTAAACCCGGAGATCAACCCGGATAAGATAAGGTAGCAATAAATGTGTCTAGGTTCGGAAAGAAGAAGGTATGCAGTATAGTAGAACCTTAGGTAATGTCTAAACAAGGTATCAACACTTAGAGAAATTAGCACTTGCCTTATTAAGTGTGTCTAGGAAACTAAAATTGTACTTTCAGTGTCCCCCCATATGTGTCGTAACCTCGTATTTGCTAATGAATGTTATGTATAAACTCGATCTCTCGGGTCGACTAGCAAAATTGGCTGTAGAGGTTAGCGGGTACGATATTGAGTGCAAATCCCGAACTGCTATAAAGTCTCAGATTTGGCAAACTACGTGGACGAATTTACATTGGGCTTGATCCTTGAGGTCGAAAAAGAATTACGGCTTGCCTCGGGGAATAACTTGGGATTCACGGACGGTGCTTGTAATGCAGAAGTGTCCGTGTTGGGAGTCGTACTAAAACCACCCATGGGTAATGTAATAAAGCAGTATATTAGCACTGTGAAATTGACTAACAACGAAGCTGAATATGAGGCTATTATTGCAGGTTTGGAATTTGCTAAAACCCTAGGGGCTGAGGTGATCGAAGCCAAATGCGACTCCCTCCTCGTTGTTAACCAAGTCAACAGGATATTTGAAGTAAAAGAAGACTGGATGCGGAGATACTTGGATAAGTTGCAAGTAACATTACATCAGTTCAAGGAATATATAGTACAACAAGTAACCCAAGAGAAGAATAATGAGGCTGATGTGTTGGCTAATCTAGGCTCGTCAGTCAAATTTGATGAATTCAATTCCGGAACGATAGTGCAATTGATGAACTAGGTGATATAGTAAGGTCACACCGAGCTAAAATCAACCAGCTTGACTTAGGATTGGAGAAACAAATACATCGACTACCTTCAGAAAGGGAAATTGCCATCAGATCCTAAAGAATTGAGGGCCCTACGAACTAACGTATGCAGGTACTCAGTCAAAGTCAAATATAAGGATTAGGTATGAAATGACATGTTTCACTCTTTCTCCCTTAGAACGGTTTTTTCCTCGAAGTGGGTTTTACAACAAGGTTTTTAACGAGGCAACAATAAGCGTGATACACTAGTTCTGAAGATTAGTCGAAGACAGAGGACTGTAGATCGTCCGTTAAATTAATAGTATGTATTAGATCAATATTATTCGAGCCCTCAAAATTCAGTCTAGAACTCTAAGGGGCCATCACACCCTAAGTCAAGAACTGAAGTCCTATGTTTGAAAAGTTAGATAGCATTCTTATTAGAAATTAAAAGCCAAAGCTTGAATATTAGGATTACTTGCAAGGGTCAATCAGTTAAATGAACCATTCCCACATAGCTCATTCTCACCATGGCAGATAGATTTTATATCGTCGATTATTTACACGACGTTCAAAGTACTAAAAGAAATTTGCCTTCTATGTTTCATCGGTTCCCATTTGCACAAACAATATTATCGTTAAGTTACTTAGAATGATATTGGGTTAAAAACCCTTAAGCCTACGGTCCTCCCTGAACTGGGGACTGCTACCAGACAATAAGATCGGGAAATTTGGGCTACTAAATCTCGGAGGCACCGAGCCTACTAGGCAGGGCCCAAACACGAAAGGCTATGGACGACTTAAACGGCTCGGAGACGTCTGAGTCCATACATAAAAAATAAGGTCCTTACATACTTTTAATCCAAAAATAAATTACTTCAGACATGGTCAAGTTACTCGTTCTTCAACTTCGGTCATGAAAAGAGCCACCTCGATAAAGAATAATTGTGTCCGGTCAAAATGTTCAAATATTTTAACAAAGACTTCATTTTTTATAGGGTCCTACAAAGTCAAAGTACCTCGGAGTCATTACTTCATTAAGGCCTCATCTGGGCTTTGGGGGAACAAACACTTTAAGCGATGAAAAATCCTATCCTAAGACATTGATGGCATATTTATAAGTAAGTACAGAAAAGTAAAGGAAACGATGTGCAGCCAAAGAGAAATTTTTTATATATATTTACCATAAGGTGTTTATAGAGGAGTTATGTAACGATCCAAAATACAAAATATGTAGCTACAATAAAAAAAAATAAACTAAGGCATTTACTGCCTAATCCTCGTCGGAGCCCGACTCGCTACCTGTATGCGGAATATTGATATGATAATAGGCCAACGAGTAGTTGGTAGTTGATTCAGGAAGATCCTAGTTATGACTAGACATGAGTTTACAGACGAATCAACAGATCGTGCAAGATAAACATACTAAACCCCAATAAAGTGAGTTCAACCTCGCAGTAATGTCATTGTAATACTTGAGAAATATTCAGATAGGATTTCGGGTAGTTAAAGGTACCGTATGAGTGTTATGGAAATAAAAGAAAACCCCACTAGGAAGACAGTCAAAACTTCAGTTCAGAAGCAACGGTAAGAGCACATGAGTGTGGAGGTAAGTAACTAAGGATAGTTATAGATGAGTACGCACATAAAAAATTCTATCAGAAATGTGATGTAATAAGATCACATCCTTACAAGAGACAGAGGGTCCTCCCTAAGTACTACAATGAAAGACTAGCTGAGCAAATAAGGAAGAAGGCTTCAACCTAAGCACAATGACTTAAAGAGGAAATGGTCTTGTAACACCAGTCTCACAACAACATTGTATGCACTTCATAAGAAAGTGGCACCTACCGTGGCTAATGAACGGGAAGTAAAAATCTAAAGTAATACTCGAGATCATATGAGTTGCAGGAAAATTCTGGTATGCGTGGGATCTAAGATAAGCTAAGTAGGCACAAAATAAAGAGGCAGAAAGACTAGGAAAAGTAATAGCATACATTTAAAGGAAGTTGAGAAAGAACAAATGAAATTATTCTATCAATAATCCAGAGTTAGTTACGTTATGAACGCACTTAAGATTTTTGAGTATTATCCACGAAACATATATGTTGACAATCATACAACTGTAAAAGACTCCGATATAACTTAAAACACATAGACAAAGGATTCAATTGTTAGAAGATTGTTTCTTAGATATTCCATAGCTTCCTTGAAAGTCTAAAGTAATAACTAATACAAGGAGTCGCAGATCAGAAGATAGATTAAGCCTACATAAAGGCTGATCAGAAGGAAGAGGAAACTAAAGAGTTACATCAACCAAGTAAATCAGGAGTCTGATTGTTGGACCAGGAAAATTATAGGAATCGTGATTGAGAACATATCAGAATCACTCTTAAATGAAAGGTACAAGAAAGATAGCACAGAAGCCATATTCTATAATATCTCTACGATAAAGCTAGTTAGAAGAGTACCAGGCTCATAAGAAGTTAGTATAAAGCTCCCACCGGATTGTGTATACACCAGAGGTGCGGGTATTATAATAGAGCTTCAAGTTATGGATGTGAATGTGGAAGGGAGGTCATGAAAGAGATAGAATATGCGATGCAAGATTTTAAGGTAAGTAAGGTAAAGGTGAAAAACGTACGAGATACTCAGGTGCAGAAGAGTGTGAATAATCTATGCTTCAGATAGAGGGTTAGTAGTGGTGGGATTCAGTATCCAGGAATGATAGCAGCGTCATAAGTGGCATGTCTTCCAGCCTATAGTTTCTAGGTATCGAGAAGTCTAATTAAGCGGGTAAAGAAGAGTTAGAGACGATGTGATGTCTCACTTGATGTTCCAGAATAACACAAAGAAATCTATGATGCAAGCAAGTTGAAGGAAGGTTGCGAGTAGTATAAATAGATATGTGTAGGTCGCAAGCTAAAGTATGGTAAAGCGACAAGGTTTTAGGAAGATAGGAGTGAGGAATAGAAAGGGCGAGTGAGAAGGTCACAAGAATTGATAAGTCCTCGAGATTAATCCAATGAAAACAAGAGAGCTGATGGTTTCTCTAAGTTATAGAAAGCACAGTATAACCTGAATGAATTCAAAGGAGTCTAAGACTAATAAATAGCATTTAGAAAAGATGGATTGCTGCCTTGATAGTAAAATAAGGGTGTAATTGTTGATAGATAAAGGATGACGTTTGGGCCTTCGATTGAGTAATGATCTGAAAAAAAGGATTTCATGGACGACAGAGGATTAAAATACCCACATAAGGTGAATCACATTGGGATGCTATGAAATACGTTTATGGAAGTATGGTATCGCCTCCAGGTGGATCAGGAAAATCACTTCAAATGTTCCTCGATGCAATGTGGGCTCTAGTGATGACATTAGAAGTTTCAAGTTATCAGTGGTAAATTATAGATCGATATTTGAGGTGAATCAACAATGGATGGATAAAAGTCACAAAAGTATGAGATAAGATTAGGCTGTCATTCTTAAGATGAACAGTAATGAGGAAGCATTAAAGGACTTAGATTTATACATATAGGATAAGCAACGAGAATAACCTGGAGTTTGGTAGCATGCCTCAGTAACGATAAATCGAAGTAAGAGTTATGGAATAGTATGACCTACCTAGAAGCAGTAAAATCATGCAGATGGATAGCCAGGTCTATGAAATAAGATAAAGCAATATTCGTAAGTTCGACAAAGTACCAAGCAAAGAACTTCAGTATACTTATAGATGCCCAGAGGGACATCTTATCAAGATCTTTATATGTTCACAAAGTGAGGCCTAAAAAAGATTGGCTAAAAGCTGGAGGAAAAAGGAGAGAAGATCGCATAGGCGTACTTACAAGGTTAGAGTCGTACATGCTGCATGATAGAAGGTAGCAACGGTTACGAGATTGTAAGGATTCTGACTACAAGTCGTGGTGTGAGAAAGAGGCCTAAAGGGGGGATGCCTTAGCCTTTGGGATTTATTCATTGAATAATTGCCTAGATGGAAAGAACGATACCAAAGTATTCACAAGAGCTATGGGTCATGAGAATGATAAGTGCAGCAGTCAACATTCGAGGACGAATGTTCCAAAAGGGGGAATGATGTTACACCCCATATTTTCGTACGTGAATGTACGCCACAAAAAATTAATGAAATCTCGAAAATGAGATGTTACATCCCGCATTTTTGTACGTTAATGTTTCGTCATAAGTTAATCGATGTAAGTTGGGGAATGAGATTATTTTGAGATTATAAGTATTATGCTATTTCAAACAACGGATAAGTAGATTCGTGAAGGTTAAAGGGTAAGCAAATCAAAGAAAATGAGTTTTGTCAAAAGTTGTCATTTTGAGAAAAAATACGATCCGAGCTATAATATCCGGTGTTTATGGACTAGTACCATACAAGATACCACAAGAACATGATAGTAAGGTGTATAAAGTGTGTTAAAAGTGAGTAGTATTTTAAGTAAATCGAGATAATTTCTAATTATGTGGATTATTGGGTAATGGAAGATTACCTAGTTAATTAAGGAATTGATTGGGTAATAAATAATATTTGGGGGAAGATTAGCTAAGTAATTAGGACATTTTGATTAGCCTAATCTCCCTCCGTCCGTCCCCCCCCCCTCCCCCCCCGAAAAAAAAAAACATGAAAGCAACATAATGAGTAATTAAGCGACTCTTAGATCACTTTGCTAGGTGGCACTTTGGAAAGGATTCTTGGCTAAGCCATAAAAAGCTCTAAAATTCACAAAATAAATGGAAAGGGCAACGTGCTTTAGCAAAAGCCATAGAAGATTTCTCAAATTCAATAAGTCACATAAGATTAGGATTACTTCACAAGAGAGCTACGGGAATTCTTGGATTAGCAAAGGAATCCATATAAAATTATACTACGTAATAGCAATGAGATTTTGCGATTCTAAGGGAGTACATTGCAATTTTTCTCAAGAATATCGTACGAATTTTTCACTACTTCGATCCGCCGTCACATGTTGTCGCAATTGACGTGTGTTAGAGGGATCGTCAAACAAAATCGGCTCAGGTATGTTAAGGCTATCCCTTCTTTCTTTTTGGCATGATCCATATGATAGAAACGAAACGAGCAAATGCACAACTTCTATAAATGACTATATTCATAGAAATGCTAGAGATGCTTATGTTCTTGATTCCCCATGTGTCCTATTATACTATCCTCTATTTATGGGTCTCAGAAAGTACATAAGTTAATAAAGTTTAGTTCATGATATTAATCAAAGGCATAATGGTCTTGTGACATTCCGAAATATTTTATTGACGTACTTCTCATGCATTGCATTCATTTATACATGTACATTGACCCATGACCAGATGGCGTTATATACGCGTACATGTGTGTGTGTGTGTGTGTGTGTGTGTGTGTGTGTGTGAGAGAGAGAGAGAGAGATATAGGAAAAGGTTACGACGTTATATACGCACCAAGAACTGATTAGCTGGTACACGTTGATGATTTGCCCATAGTGGCCGAGATGATATGATGGAATGCCCTCACTGGCTTGATGGTGTTATGAACGCATATACCCATACATGGTCTGACAAATATACGCATATGCATGACATTATAATATTAAATGATTCATAGAGCTATTCAGATATACATGTTGAGTCTTTTACTCCATGTGTCTCTCATGTCTATTTTTTACTAATTTTCATTCCTTACATAGTCGGTACATTATTTGTACTGACGTCCCTTTTGCCTGGGGAAGCTGCGTTTCATGACTGCAGGTCCCGATAGACAGGTCGAGAGTCCTCCAAGTAGGCTATCAGCTCAACAGAAGATGTTGGTGCACTCCATTTGCTCCGGAGTTGCTTATTTGGTCAGTATGATTTGGATGTGCATTGTTTAGTATGGCGGGCCCTGACCTGACCTTTATGATACTTATGTACTCTTAGAGGCTTGTAGAGTCATGTATGTAAAAGATAGTATGGCCTTGTCGGCCTATATTCAGTGTACGAGTGATCATTTTGATATTATAGGCTCGTATGTCTTATGTATAAGTTGGTATTACGTGTTTTATTCTAGTTATTCCACAGTAGCCTTTCCGTCTCATTTACCTATGATAGCATGATACGAAAAGATACGTTATGTTGGTACTCGGTTGAGTAAGGTACTGGGTGCCCATCGCGGCCCACTGATTTGGGTCGTTACTGTTAGATTTGTTCTAGGATTGAAATTCCCCTATTATATAAAGGGGAGAACCTTTTCTTTTTCGACTACTGTTGATACCTATATCAAAGCAATTCATTTTTACCTTCTAACTATTGTTCAAAGTGTTCTTCAGCTACTCATTTTTTTTAATTGCAACCAATCCCAACTCGAGGGCTCGATCGGAATCAGTTCAGCGTTCAACTTAAAGCCGGGCTTAATTGTTCCATCACGTTTGGTTTGGTTGTTTTGTTTCTCTTTGATTTAATTATTTTTTATTCTTAGATCATTCGTGTTAAATTAATTTGCATATCTTTTTAAATCGCATACAAATTTAATTGTTATTCATTTGAAGGGTAAACAAGGCTCATGGCTGTCATTGGCAGATTAGCTTTCAAATATTATTTTCTAAACTTTCGTTAGCAGTTTTTCCGATACTTACGATATGAGACTTGTTCGTATTATACTTGTTTTAATAAGCTTAACAACATATTGAATTAGTTAGAACAGGATTCGCTTGATGATTAGGTAAGTTGAGTGCTACATCCCGCTACTATTTCGGAGCGTGACATTTGTGAATTATAAACATGAGAAAATGATTTTTTATTTCCGCATCTAATCTGTTTTCCACTTTTCGCACATTATTTATTGCGTTATCAAATACAGAAGCATCAAGCAATGCCAAGTTAGTAAAAAATTCAATTGGATTAATTAATGGAAACGATCTGAACTAAATTCCACCTTTATACGCTCCACCTGACATCACATTAAGAAAAGCTCTAGGTTAACTCAGAAACTCACTGACTCGCCTTTGATTCAGAATTTCAGATATAGAGAAAACAAAATATTTTAACTCACTTTACTCCAAGTTTTCTAACATCAAATTTGCAAGACGTTTTATTTTTTTAACTTTTTTTTTTTGTAAAGAATATCTCCAAGTATGAATCCAATGTCTTTACCAGTTTTAAGCATGTGATAATATCTTAATGGAAATCTGCCGATACTTGTTATAAATTAGCTAAAAATAATTTTTAGGGGGATGAAGAATAGTGAAAGTGGCTATTATCTTCATATAAGGTAATCTACTTTTATTTCTTTCGTACAATTAGAACGAAAGCAAAATAAAATATGCATTTTTGGTTCGTTCATTTTTCCACGATCTAAAACAGATGTTTATTGTCCTAATTAGTTTGTATATTAAAGTATAATTTACTGTAATACTTTATTCGGAAAAGATATCCATCCATTTTTGTTATCTCCTCTACCTACTTCATTATCAAATAAACGAAATAATTCCTACTTTTCTACTTTTGGTTTCGTTCACGTTTAACAAATGTAGACCATAGAAACGTATTGGAAGCTTTCAATGATTGATTTGAGGTTTTGTTCGTATATGGAATTCTAACTTAGAAACGAAAAGATGGGCCATTTAAAGGGTGAGTGTGGTAAACATTCTTGGAAAAAGGGGAAACAAGAAATGTTTTGTTGAAAGATATGGATATGTAGATGGAAAACTCCATTAATGTGAAGTTTTTAAGGGTTTCTCACGTTCCGTATCTGCTTAATTCAGACATGTGACGCGTAAGATTCATTAAAGAGGGGAGGGGGAGCGCTAAGAATTATTTTTCATTCTCATATCTCGAACCTGAGCCCCTTATTAAGGATGGAAAGATCCTATCTATTGCACCTTAATATTTTGGTAGTATTTGTGCGAGTTTGACAAAGTATACTCATCCAGATACAGAAGAAGAACCACATTGTCAATATAATTTAATTATGATAGTGAAAGTCGATTAATTTAGGATTGAAGCACAGTAATTGACCAACTGTACGAGACAAACAGATATGGATATACAATTGATAGGTATATTATAATACAAGAATGGATTAAATCAGCTAATCCCAACAAAACAAGGCAAAAACCATGATGCTGAGTGTAGTGTTAGATGGATTATCACTTTGGATCTGGAAATGTGAATGAGGGTATCATATCTCTCGAAAACTAAATGATTTCTATGTTTTAATCACAGTGCTTAGCTAGCAAATTACAAAATCATAGATTCAGCCCACTGTCAATGATTCATCAAACACGTGCATATCTGAGTATACACATTGAAGATCCAACAATCTTGGTCTATGAACTTCAAGATTTTTATCTTAAGATGGTGTACATTTACTGATCAAATGGTAGAAGACTAAAGTAGTGTTTAAGCTTGTTTACCCTAAAATTTGGATAACAATTAAGCTAATATTGTGGTTTTAAGGATATGTTATTTCGTCCAATACTAATTGATAAACGAGGAAATAAATAGATAAATTAGACTGTAAAATAAATCAAACCAATGTGTAAGCAAAGTCTCGACCTCGAACCAAAGTAACCTCGAGGTGATATAGTAAGAACAATAAAGAATAAAGCAACTCAGATGAACAGTAAGTAGAGCACCAAGCAAGAAAAAAATGGTGGTATATATTTTTCTCAGTGAGTAATCCCGATGACAAATGAATGGAAACTCCTAATTATATAGTAAAGGAGTCCTAATTAAGGTATACTTCTAATTACAGTAGGAAATCATATCAACAGCTGATTAACCGCTATAGATTTGATCTGTTCCGAGATTCACGCCACGATTCTCGACCAATCGCGGATATCTCGCCCTTTCCATTATAAAGCTATGCCGACATTACTCAGAATCTATATCTTTCTGACCTCGATCAACGTTGACCTCGGTCTCAAATGACGCTTCGATTTCGGACTCGACGTCCTAGGTCTTCGACATAACATAACTATCTCGACCACATGGTGAAATCTGGTAGCCCCGATTTCTACCGTATACAGATAGTCCCCTTGTTTCTTACAATAAAATAATAAGAAACGACTTGAACCTCGATTTTCTTATGACCTCGATAAACAGTGATGTCATCCCCGTGAAGTAAGCGATGGAGGTGACCGAAACGTCCTGTCGGTACAAATCCCAAAATCATTAATGCGCGTCAGTGGGCGGTCGGCCACTAGCGCCGTCAAACCGTCGCCGTAATTCTATAAATATGGACTCCTTTGTTGAATCAAATTTTTACTTTCATCTTCATCAATTTCACTAAGTCCTTAACTATATTAGTTTCTTCTTCCTCATCATTCCTTAGGTCATCTCCGCTAGTTTCAAACCACCAATCTTCAACACTTTTCGCTCTCTTCTACTTGAATCAATAGAGAAAACTTCCAAAACCGTTCCACAAAAGGAGAAAGCTTCCTCTTGTTCTTCCCTGCCGGCCGGTGATAAAACACCGGTGGAACATTACCCTAGTGAGTACGTACCCGACCCGTGCGTTTTAAAGTCCGACTTTAAAGTTGAGAACCCTCCATCGGTCCCTGGCCGATGTGAGCATGTGTCGAGGTACATCTGCTCGATAACGGCCGAACACNGGGGGGGGGGGGGGTGAAGTTGTTGTATAGATCCCTTCCCCTGAAGAAAATATTACCACCCACCTGGAAGGGTTTCTAAGTGTTTATACTTACCCTTTCACATTGGTCCCCTCGACCGAGTTATCGTAGATTTCTGTAAGAGGTACCAGGTGACCGTCGGTCAAGTTCACCCCTCTTTCTGGCGCATCGTGATCATGCTCTGATTCTTTTCCAACAAGGTCGAGGGGCTACCATTCACTCTCAACCACCTCATCAGGTTATACCGACCTCAAATCTTTCGAGGGTTGATCAAGCTTCAATATCGAGCAACCAAGGCGTTGTCTCTAGTATCGACGAGGAAAAGGATCGGGGTGGATTAGCAGGTTTGTTCGGGTAAGTACGTGCGACCTCATCACAAAGAAAGAAATTCGATTTCTCGATAAGTGGAACCTCGAACGTAAGTATCACTTTACTCATCTGTTTCCATGTTCCTATTTTTTGCTTTATTTGTCATGCAATGATTGCCTGGATGCCTCGAGCGGTTCTTGACCTCGAGGACTGGGTTCGGAAGTTTGTCTCTACTTTCTCTCATGCCGAGAGTTGTTGGTGTGACTTGGCAATGGGAAAATGGGAAGCAAAGAATCACAGTGAGGTTTTTTTCCTTATTTTCGAGGTGCTAATCATACTTCTCTTTCTTACTAAGTTTCTTTTTGTGTAGAGCTGAACAAGGACGCGATTTTGAGGCCTCCGAGCGGCAAGGAAGAGACTAAGTCCTCGGTTCCGAAATCGAGGAAAGATAAAAAGAGGAAGGAGGTCCTGTTGTCCGGGGACCCCAAACCCAAAAGTGCTCCAGCTCGAAGGACCAGAAGGAAAGTCATTGCCTTCACCATGGACTCAGTCCAAAGGTTGAGAGAAGAAGAAGAAGAAGAGGGTGACGCCTCGACGTTGGTGGTTCGACCTAGGAAGATTGCCGAGGCTGCCAAACTTTCAAAGTCGGATGCGGTTGCTGAGACCCAGCCTCATGATGAGGAGGCTTCAAAGAAAAATTCGGGTGAAGACCTCGAATCGCCTGAGGTCGAGATTATCCCCAAATTTGACCGGTTCTGAGACCCCGAGAGCCGAACAGAGCGCTCTGAGTGACTCGCTCTGGGCAGTGTCAACAGGTCATTCTCCTTCTCTACCGGCTTACTCCGAGAAGGTGATAAGAGAGGCTCGGGCCATGAGCACCCCCGACATAAGCGGACTCCCCAGTGAAGAGGATCCCTTTCGGGATTGTTTTATCGGGATCGATGATGCCTCTGACCTTAAAAATGCATCCACCCTCTTTGAAGAGGCCCAACATCTTCTATCTCGAGTAAGCATTAATTGTTGTAATTCACTTTTTCTTTTCCTTCCTTCAATCTAACTTATTTTCTTCTCATATAGGATTTTTCCAAGTCTCGGGCCGATCTGAGCCAATGTGAGGCCGAGATCCAGAAGACTTCGGAGGAGAGAAATGCTCTCAAACTCCTCTGTGGGCAGAATGACCAAGAGCTCAAGAACCTTCGAGCAGACTTGGCCAAGGCCCGTCAGGAGATACCGAGATAAACGAGCAGGTAACTGTCCTTTTGAAAGAATACATGCTTGATCCAAGGTTGAATGCTAACGTTTCGATGTCTCAGTTGCAGCAGAAGATTGAAAAGATCGAGTTCTTCCGAGGGGAAGTCGATCAAGTCAAAGCTGACTGCCATCGGTGGAAGGAAGGAATGGACCGCCTTGCTATGGAGAAAGAGGATGCTTTGGCCCAACTATCATCGGCCAAGGATCAACTTCGTAATAATAGGGAGAAAATCTCAGCTCATGCCAGAAGGATCGAGGAGCTCAAGGCCGATCTTGCTAAGGCCCAAACTGAGGCCGAAAAAATGAAGGTTGCGGCCGATAAACTGGTGGCCATGTATCTCGCTGATGCCGAGGCCGCTCAAGAAGAGTTTAGGGAGACTATTGATCGAGCTCAGTGGACTTCCGACCTTTCCAAACACCAATCTCGAAGGGAGACCCTCGAGGAAATCTATGCTCGAGGTTTTGACCTCTCTGAGGAGATATCACAGGCAAAGGTGCATGAAGCTGATGGTCATGATGCTTGCCTCCTCTGATGATGACAATGATGATAAAGGCATCCAAGGTGGGTCCGATAATGGCGAGGGGCCCGAAGAAGAAGCTGTCCCCGAGGGAGAAGTTGCCCCCAAGCATAGCTAGGACTTGTATTTTTTCTTTTCTTTTTGATGTTATTGTTAAATTAGTTATATATATATATATATGCATTTCCCCTTTGAATTCCTTCTCGAATTTTGTCTTCATACTTTCTTTGTGCCTTGTAAAATTTTAGCACACCTTATGCCTTGAAAAATATGTTCTAAGACTCTGGCTTTGGGCAAATTGACTGAAGTCACAATAATACTTCTTTTACAGTCAAGTTCGAGTTTTACTCGAACTCGAACTGATAGAACTTTTTTGTTTGTATAGAGTGGTAACGGATTCTTGAACCGTAGTCGACTGAGCTCTTACTCGAGCTAGAAACAATGGAACCCTTAGGTTCGAATTGAGTGAGAACGTGTTCTCTAAATCTAAAATGTAATGGACCTTAGGGTCTTGGAGTTGGGCCGATATGGCTGTCACGCCCCAACCTGGGGAGGCGTGGCTGGCACCCGGTGCCATACTAACCTGAACGAACCACTCTGTAACTTATTTGTTTTTCTCCGGTAACTATAATGGGCCAACATGTCCACAACTCGTAATGTATAACTATAAGTGGGCAAATATTGTATCAACGAGTCATCGTTCTTAAAACATGAGTACATATGGGCCATCAAGGCCTTTGACATACTATACGAAATGAACCTCTATCTACAAAGCCTCTAAGATTATTTGACTTCAAATGGGATACGGTACCGGCCTACCCATTAGCAATGCCCTGACACGATGACTCAAAGACTCGGTTGCACTCTGAGTGAGGTGGAGTCTTAGCGATCCTTCACTGAATGCCAATCTCGTCTACTATGAGGGCTCGTCAAATTGATTATCTATCCCTGCAGGCATGAATGCAGCGTACCCAACAAAAGAACGTCAGTACGAATAATGTACTGAGTATGTAAGGCATAATTGAAACATAACAATAAGTCAACATTAATTAAAGGCATATAAGAATCAACTTGAATCTCTGAAGTGCCACAGTATATGCATATTTATTATACTAACATATATAATGCTTCTCTTTGAGACTATTTCTATTATCCATATCGCATAATGCATGACTGCCCAACTGATCAGTGGTAACTGCTCGACCGGCCATAGCGCGATGGTAAATGTGTAGCTGTCCAACCGGCCGTAGCTCAGTGATAAATGCATGACTACCCGACCGGCCGTAGCTCAAGTGGTAAATGAATATGAATGACTGCCCAACCGGCGCTAACTGCCCGACCGGCTGTAGCAAGTGATAAATGTATGACGATGCATGTACATGTATCACTATATTATAAACATTAACATCTCTATCATATACCTCATTAGGGACTTAGAGACATACTTAGTCATGCTTGAATATCATTTTACATGAATAACTAACATATACATCCTTAACTGCTAAGAGTAGAAACACTTATGAAGTAACATTACGTTTACATATCGTTACTTCGATCATGCCAAAAGAAATAAGGATTAGCCTTAACATACCTGAACCGATTCTCTTGACAATGCCTCTAACACACGTCTTTTGCAAAAACACGTAACGACAGATCGATGTAAAAAAATATTCGTATGATATTCTTGAGAAAGATTGCACGGTACTTCCTTAGAATCGCAAATTTCAAGTTGCTATGGCACTATGTAGTCTTGTATAAATTTTTGTTGAAGCAAATCATGTTGCTATCATAAAATATTTTATGAATTGCTGAAGCTTTTCATTATATTCATGAGATAATGTAATGAATTAGAGAGGTCTTTAAACTTTGGGTTTGGGCCCCACTTATGTGGAACTTAGCCACCAAAAAACTTCTAAATGTGCCACCTTTAACATCAATTAAGAGTCATACTTACCTAAGATCCTTGGCTTCCACGTGGAGGCTCATTAATCCTATCCAAGTATCTTAATTATTTAGTTAATCTCCCACTATAAATCAATAATTACCCAATTATTCATATAATTAAAAATTATCTCAAATTACTTAAAATAATACTCATTTTTAACACACTTTATATACCCTACTATCATGGTCATGTGATATCATATAAAATAAATATATACACTATTATTTTATTAAAAAATTCATGTAAAAATACATATATTTTCTCATCTTCTAATTTTCCTAATCTCATATAACGAGTACAAATTATTGTACGCTTAATTCTTAAAATGGTAAAAAGATAACCTTCTTTTGTTGTAGGAAAATAATTTTTATATTTACATAAAGAAAATCTCATAAAATTCCTCATATTATGTGTGTAATTTAAAGCATATTGACAGTAGTAATATTAATAACTATATGAAATCATATTTTTCAATTTTTTTTACAAAAATGTTCCGCTCAAAATACATATCAAATGTATATAACGATATCAAGGTTGTTAAACTTACGGGATCTTACAACAACATAGTCATAAATCCTCTATAATCTCATTAATGGTCTTAATCCTTTCAAGCTCATATGAATTACTACGACTTATCCTAATATTAAAGTACATGATGTAACAATGGCCTTAAAAGAATGGATTTTTTCCTATTTTGGCTCAGAGACTTTATAAAGTTTTATTATGCCTTAGCATGTATTTTTTACCCATTAGAGTTTTTGAGGGTTTAATATTGGTCGAAACCCCTTTATTTTTTGTGCCTTAGCATAAGTTCGTATTTGAATAATTCGATACCTCTTAAGTTTTTTTGAGGGCTGATATTATCTAAGCCCTTTGATTATTTGGCCGAGAGTAGCCTTTTTTAACCTGTTTTCAGAGAATTCGAAGACCTATTTTTATTGCGGGATTCAGACGTCTCCGAGCCGCGTTAATTTGGTCGTAGCCTTTGGGTATGCCTCTTGGGCTTATTTCCCAATAACACTTCGAACTTATTCAAAGTGTAAGTCCCCGAAATCGATGGCCTTGGCCTATAATCGAGGCATGCCTCTTTGAGGTGTTATGGTTTCGAGTTAGATAATTCAAAAATGTTAATTTTCGATAACAGTCCCCGAGTATTGGGTTGATCGTTAGAGGTGTAGTTGCACTTTGTCCCTTGAGCCATTTTGCAAAAATCATAAGTACAAAGCACATATAGGAGAGAATTTTTATTGAGGCACAAGATATCTGATAAGGAAACGTACTTCTTTGAATAGTTCATACATGCATACATGTTTTTCCATTGGGGCTCGACTCATCTATACGGACAAGATTTATTCGTCCGTTTGGCCCATTACAAAGTTTTCCTATCGAGGCCCTTTTTACATGAAGTATTTTCCTTGAAAATAAAACAACCGAGGGTGATGCCTCTTATAAAGCCGTCATGATCATTTGTAAACTCAAAACATAGGCCGACAAGGCCATACAAGTATCTATATACCTGACATTTGTTTACAAGCCTCTAAGAGTACATAAAAATCATACAGGTCGGGGCAGGGCCCCGTCGTACCAGTCAATACATGTCCAAATCATACTGACAAAAGAGGCACTTCTGGAGTGTGTGAAGTGCACCAACACCTTTCACTGAGTTGATAGCCTACTAGGAGAACTGGAAACCTGTCTTTCAGGACCTGCGGGCATGAAATGCAGCGTCCCCAAGCAATAGGGACATCAGTACAAATAAAGCACTGAGTATGTAAGGAATGAAAAGTAGTATATATAAGACATGAAAGAAATATGGAGTAAAGTACGCAACATATAAGTCTAAATAGCTCTGTGAATCATAAAATGTTTATAATGCCATTTATGTGCATGTAAATGTCATATTATGCATATGTATATGCGTCCATAACATTATCAACCCTCTGAGGGCATCCAATCATATCATCTCGGCCTCTGTGGGCAAAATCATCAACGTATACCAACTTATCAGGTGTTGATAATGCCATAACCTTTCCCGACACCCCATATACATATACTATACGCGTATATAACGCCATCTAGTCATGGGTCAGTATATATGTATAAATTAATACAATGCATAAGAAGTAATCAATAAGATCTCTCGGAATGTCATGAGACTCGTGAACAGACGATATGATAGTAGGACATATGAGGAATCATGAACATAGGTAACCCCAATACTTCTAAGAATAGAATCATCCGTGAAACTTGCATGCTTGCTCGTTTTGTTGTATCATATGGATCATGCCAAAAGGAAATAAGGGATAGACTTAACATAACCATATGATCTCTTCCTTATTACTCAACCAAGATCAACACAACTTCTTGCATCCACAAGAAGTGAAATAATATTACCGTTAACATATAATGTCGTACCATCGTATTTGGCTAGTCATATGGATTAAGGAAAATCGGCCAACAACAACAAATATAACCAACAGTAGCAACAACAACACTATAATCTAATATGAGTTTCTCCGAGTATCTTAACAATCATATTGAGCGGCAAGCTCGTTTTTACTCATAACAAGATATTAATTGAATCCAACTCTTATTCCATAAAGTAGTTTATAGCCTTCACAACATCATACTTATATGTACCATATTATTTGTAGTTTTAAACATCCACAAAATGATTTGCAAAACGGCCCCGTACGTTTAGCACCATAATTTTTACCATCAATCACTTGTTTTTCATCTTTTCTTCTTAAATCAACTTAATTAACACCTAGAAAAGCTTAACAACAGCAGCCACAACATTATCAAATTAGCTCTCACAATTTTCAGCCACCACAAACCATATTTTTAGCTACAAAACAGACCAACCAAAAAGACAACCATATTCCATGTTTCTTGAAGTTCTATCTTATGTTTTTTCACTCAAACAACACAATCAACAAAAGATTAGCCTTAGGCACAATCAAGAAGATGTTATACATACCTTGGAAAGAACCTAAAACTCGAAACCCTATCTCAAGTTAGCTCACAATAGCCCTCAATCACACCACAACATCATAGAAGCATTCTCTTGTAGCTTTTAACACCTTTGATGATGATTTGAGTTGGTTTCACTTTAGTTTGGTTCTTGGGATCTTGGACCAGTTCATAGACAAAATTGAGAGTTTTTTGGTGTAATTTTTCTGTGTATAATGACGAGATATACAAGGGAGAAGATACCTTATAAGCCCACAGCCTCAATTCTCCAAGCAGGTGGGTAAGCTGCCTGCTTGGCAGCTTAAGCGGTACAACTTCGCGCACTTGTATCTCTCTAGTCCGGCATCGTATTAACAAACGGTTTACATCGTTGTAAATTAGACACATAGTACTTTAATTTAATATAAATATATCCATGTAACTCTCAATATATTTGGAGAAAACGGCCTCGCAACCTGGTCTATATACCTGCCAGTTTCTCCGATGTGCGGCGATGTGACTTGGTGACCCTATTTTAAAAATTCATATTTCTCTACCCCAATGTCGTATGAATAAATGGTTTGGACCATTGGAAACTAGGTTCCAAGACCTTTATTTTAGTATATTATATGTCCCAAAAATACCTCATATAACACATGAAATGTAATCCTCAAAATACTTCATTACAAGGCAAATCCTAAGTCGGTTTTTCCGCAATTTAAATCCGATTTTTCCAAAAAATTATACTTCATATCCAAACACCATATACATAGTCAAATCATGACTTTAAACTCATTTAAATTGTGATTAACAAGTCTCATATTTATCGTAACTTACTTAACACTGCGATAAACCTTTCTTATCATTATAGAAGAATTTCGTACTTTTTGAGTTTACATTAGATTATCGTATAATGACAGTGACGTCTGAAGTACGGGGTGTAACAACATTATATCACTCTATAGACTTTCAAAGAAATTCTTATTTCCTAGCTTACATCAATTGACTTACGACATACTTTCACGTACAAAAAGATAGGGTGTAACATCCATACTATGCCAATAGTATACTCCTCTGATGAGTTTTTGAACTACTGATTTGGCACCGGAGTGGTTCCGACAAGTACCTTCGAGAACTTCCCATAGGACATAATCGGTGTCTCCTGGTCCCAAGCATACTGCTAATGGTCTGTCGCATGTCATCCTATGCAATGTTCCATACTCCGCCAATGTTAATAGAGCAACTTTTGTTCGTAGAGCCCTCAATTCTTTAGGGTCCAATGGGAGCTTTCCGTTTTTCAAATACTTGACATATTTGTTCCTCCAATCCCAAGGTAAGATTGTGAAGTTTATCTCAGCATTACCTTCTTCGATTATGAATTTTGAGAGTTGAACAACAATCCCCGAGCTAATTTCATCGTCCTCGACTGACGATCCCAAATTTGCAAGGGTATCGGCTTCACTGTTCTGCTCTTAAGGTACATGCTGCAAAGTCCATTCTTTAAAACGGTGTAAAGTCACTTGCAACTTATCCAAATACCTTTGTATTCTATCCTCTCGAACCTTGAAGGTTCTGTTCACTTGGTTTACTACCAGTAGGGAATCGCATTTGGCTTCGATAACTTTCGCTCCCAAGCTCTTAGTTAGTTCGAGACCTGCATTCACGGCCTCGTACTCGGATTCATTGTTAGTCAACTTAGAAGTTTTAATAGATTGCATAATAGTATTTCCCATGGGAGGATTTAAAGCGATGCCTAGCCCGGACCCTTCACATTCGAAGTGTCGTCTGTGAAAAGGGTCCGTACCACCGATGATGTACCTGATTTTAACAAAAGTTCCTTTTCGACTTCGGGTACAAGGGCTGGCGTAAAGTCGGCCAAAATTTGAAACTTGATGGCCATTCGGGGTTGATATTCGATATCATACCCACTGAGTCGACGATCCATTTGGCCAATCCGCCTGATAGTTTGGGCTTATGCAAAAGATTACGAAGTGGGTAAGTGGTTAATACACATATGGGGTGACATTGAAAATATGGTTTTAGCTTCTTAGAGGCGCTTATTAGAGAAAGTGCCAATTTTTCTAAGTGTGGACATCTAGTTTCTGCTTCTTCTAGAGTTTGACTTACGTAATAAACAGGAAATTGCATACCTTTTTTCTTCTCAAACTAGGACACCACTTATCGCGATCTCCGAGGCTGCCAAGTATAAGTAGAGCTTTTCATCTGCCTTTGGAGCATGGAGCAATCTGCCTGTCATCCTTTGTACGACTTTGACGCTATCCACGATAGTAATGTCTTCTATAGCCTTGATTTTATCGGGGTTGATATCGATCCCCCGATTCGACACCATGAAACCAAGTAACTTTGGGAAAAGGAAAAGAATCTTTGGGGCATGCGTTGTTCAAATCCTTATAATCTACACACATCCTAAGTTTGTTCCCTTTTTTAGGGACTACGACTACATTGACTAACCATTCGGCATATTTTACCTCCAGAATGGAACCTATTTTGAGAAGTTTATTTACTTCGTCCTTGAAGAATGTGTGCTTTACCTCAGACTGGGGCCTTCTCTTTTGCTTCACTAGCCTGAACTTCGGGTCCAGACTCAATCGATATGTTGTTATCTCCGGTGGGATCCCTATCATGTCTATATGGGACAAAACAAAACAATCTATGTTATCTATAAGGAATTTAATAAGTTGTTTCCTGAGTTTGGGGGTTAACCTTGTCCCCAAGTATACATTTTGCTCGTGCAGGTACTCGATCAATATAACCTTTTCCACCTCTTGGACTATTGATTTTGTGGCTTCGAAATCTTCCGGAACAACAAAGGTTCGAGGAGTCCAGTAATCTTCGGGTTCTTCCTCTAATTCCCGCTTCTCTGATTCAGTCGAGGATGGTGGCTGTGATTGCTATTTGGCTTCCTGTTTCCCTTTGATGTCCGATCCTTTCGATGTTGACAGTGTCGTTATCAGTATTACCTCATCGACCGCGAACGTTTCCTTTGCTGCATGCTGCTCCCCATATAATGTTTTCACCCCGTCCGACGTCGGGAATATTATCCTTTAGTGAAGAGTCGAAGAGACTGCCCTCATATTGTGAACCCAGGGCCTCCCCATCAGGGCGTTATACCTCATGTCGCCCTCGATTACATGGAACTTAGTATCTTGGATAGTTCCATCCACGTTCACTGGAAGGATGATGTCTTCTTTAGTTGTCTCACTGGCCATATTTAAATCGTTGAAGACCCGAGCTGCGGGCACAATTTGATCTTGTAGGTCGAGCTGCTCCACGGCCCTTGATCGGATGATATTTGCCGTGCTACCTGGATCCACTAAAACATGCTTAACTTGAACTTTATTTAATAAGATATAAATTACCAGAGTGTCATTGTGAGGTTGAGAAATTCCTTCTTCTTCCTCGTCGTTGAATGATACAGTGCCTTCTGGAACATAAGGTCGGGTAATTTTTCCCTAGTAACTGATACTTTGGTGTGTTTGAATATGGTCCCTTGTGGAATATTGACCCTGCCGATGATAATATGGATTACATGCTACGACTTCTCCTGCTCATTTTTCCTGTTGGCGTCTCTTCCTCTAAAATGATTCTTGGCTTGATCACTAAGGAATTCTCGAAGGTGGCCCTCGTTGAATAAACGGGCTACCTCCTCTCTTAATTGCCTGCAATCCTCGGCCCTATGGCTATGCGTGAAATGATATTTACATATCAAATTGGGGTTTCTTTGGGAAGGACCAGTTTGAATGTGCCTGGGCCATCTATTATCTTTGATTCTTCCGATCGCTGATAAAATGCCTGATGTGTCGATAGTAAAATTATATTTCGGCAATCAAGGTGCCTCTGTAGGATCGGCATACTTATCAAAACCATGTTTTCTCATAAGTCCCCTAGAATTATGTCCTCGATCACTTTTTCTATCATTTCGGGCAGAATTGTGTCTCGGGACGCTGTTCCTGCGATCTCCGATGTACGGCTGATATCGGTCTTTGTTCGATCGTGGATCTTTGTAGACGTACCTCTGATTTTTAGCTGCAGACCTATTTCGATACACTGAACCGGAAGGAGTTCCTAGTTGGTCATCCTCAACCCTTATCTTCGTTATGTACATCGGCCCAAGTCACTACCGGATATTCAATCAAATTTTGCGTCAGTTGACGCGATGCTATCGAACTTCATTCATACAACCCCTGAGTGAAAGCTTGGACGACTCAATCATCTGTGACCGGTGGCAACTCCATGTGTTCCGTTTGAAAACGGGATACGAACTTCCTCAGCATCTCATTCTCCTTCTGTTTTACTGTGAAAAGGTCTGATTTCCTTGTCACAACCTTTATGGCCCCGACATGTGCCTTTACGAAAGAGTTTGCTAACATGGAAAATGAGTCAATGGAATTTGGCGGTAGATTATGGTACCAAATCATTGCCCGCTTCGATATTGTCTCTCCGAACTTCTTCAATAAAACATATTTGATCTCATCATCTTACAAATTTCTACCTTTGATAGTGCATGTATAGGAGGTGACATGCTCGTTGGGATCGGTGGTTCCATTATACTTAGGTATATCCGGCATATGAAACATTTTTGAAATGCGCTTCGGAGCCTCACTTGGAAGAACGACTTCTGTACAAAATTTTCAAATCCATTCCTTTTAAAATTGGCGGTGCCCCGGTATCTGACCAGCTCAAGAGTTGTATGTTTCCACTTTCTTATCATTCGCTTCAATTTTCTTCTCTCCCGACTCAATTCATTTTGGTGAGCTCCTCGAGCATTTTCATTATAGCAGGATCGATCCCCAATTCGTTATTATTCGACCTCTCTGATATTGGCTCGGTATGGCAGGTGGCTTCTGGTTCGACCCCGCTCAGAGTTGTATGTTGATTTTGTAGTTTTGCAATACTGGCTTGCTGAGCATTTAGAATTTTGAATGTTACCTGGAGACTAACTCCTCCATCTCCTCTGCCCTGTGCACCTTGGCCAATAGATCGGCCTTCTCTGTGTACACCCCTTTCGAGGTCTGCGCCCAGGTTCGCGTTCAAAACAATATGCAAACTAACGTCGACTGGGTTGGCAACCAGTGCTCCCCCGAGGTCAGCTTGTGGAACCTCATTTACTGGAGCAATTACATTGTTGTTTTTCCCGTGAAATCCGAGGCCATTGTCACTATGTGAGGGTGATTTTTATAGGTTTGACATGTTTTAACCTAAAAGCAATAATACTTGACAAGAACAAGCGTAAATAGTGTGTGTTATGGGAATCAGTATTGAATAATCACTATTATCTTTAGCCCCACAGTGGACGCTAAATTGTTTACCCTAAAATTTGGATAACAATTAAACTTATATTGTAGTTTTAAGAATATGTGATTTCGTCCAATACCAATTGATAAACGAGGAAATAAATAGATAAAATAGACTGTAAAATAAATCAAATCAGTGACTAAGCAAGTATCGACCTCGAACCAAAGTAACCTCAAGGTGATATAGTAAGAACAATAAAGAATAAAGCAACTCAGATGAACAGTAAGTCGAGCAACAAGCAAGAAAGAAATGGTTGTATAGATTTGATCCGTTTCGAGATTCACGCCACGATCCTCAACTAATCGCGGATATATCGCCCTTTCTGTTACAAAGCTATGCCGGTATTACTCAGAATCTGTCTCTTTCTGACCTCGATAGACGTTGACCTCGATCTGAAAAGAGGCTTTGATTTCGGACTCGACGTCCTAGCTCTTCAGCATAACATTCCTATCTCTACCACATGGTGAAATCGGGTGGCCCCAATTTCCACCATATACAGAGCTTTTGTTTAAGAAAAAATTCCAGGAAACATCCTTTTGAAAAGTTTTGGCCAATAAAAATGTATTTGGATGGTACTCCCTCGGTCCCAATTTATGTGAAATTTTTTAGAGAATTTTCACTAAGCTATAAAAGGCCATGAAAAACATTTTAAAATATTATCCCCCATTTATGTGACATTATTTTATTGTTACTTTGTTTTGAAAAGACTAATACGTTTCTATTATATTAGAAGTAATTTATCTTAAAAAAAATATTTTTTACCTTTAATGAAAAGATTTATAGACACACAAATGGCATACAAGTGTTATGATGTCTGTAAGACCAAAAATTTAAAAGTCTTATAATCACAAAAATATTATAGTATATTTAAAATACAAGATTCAAAAGTCTTCTTTTCTACGTTACGCAAATTGGAATGGTTCCTTTGTAAGAAAATGTGTCTAAACAAAGTCATTTTGGATTGGGTTTCAAAACATGAAAAGAGGCCTGCTAAGTATGGCCCTGTCCTCCCATCTTCAATTTAACGATATGGGACCCGTTTTCGAATTTTCTAACCATTTAGGCACATTATGAAGTACATCGATTTGGTATAAATTAACACTGGTTGCGATTAATTATTTACCGTGTATGAGCCAGGTAGAAAACAAGTTGAGACTTTGAATTTAGATACTACTCACAATTAGTATAACACACGCAAAAAAAAAAAAGAACCTAAAAAGAATCCAAAGAGGCATATTTAAATGACTTTCTTGTCTTTGAGCATTGTCATAAAAGACACATAATTATAAAGAATCCGAGTTTAATTCAATTGAATTTCAATTACCATTTTTTGACTTGCGTCTTCAAAATAAATATTGTTCATCTGCGCGATTCAAGTTATAATGTTCGTTAAAAACATTGATAAAAGTTTCTCCTTTTGGTGTGCATGTATTGACTGGCAACATATTACAAGCGGAATCATATAGGAGTGAGTGGAAATAAAGAAGTTATCTGTTTTATTAGTTAAGGAATATTTATATCATTGGCATTTCAAGATTTAGTAGTTATTTAAGTGCATGAAGCATTGTGGGAACTCATTAGTGAGACCAAACGAAATGGAAGCCCTCATCATCCATCCAGGTGCGGAGCAAGAAAGTTTCAGATTTGACTAAACTCAATCGCTTTAATCTAAATTTTATTATTCTATTAATAAAACTACTAAATATGCATGAAAATTAAATTTAGAATTCAGTTGCTAGCACTTGATGTTATTATCCTCATTTTATAACCCATAAAAGTTCAAATCATAATTCTGCCTGTGTATCCACTGCTAATTTAGTGCATCTCTGATGCTATTCCCACTTCTCTTTGATTAGCCGGCTACTTAATTTGCCGCTCATCTAACTCAAAACATCATGCACCGTATTATAACTAACTCTTCTCGATCACTTGTTCCATTTTATTTGTTGTCTGACACCTACCGCACTCTGACGATAATATTTCTTTGACTTCTAATGAGGACTCCAGTACATATGCACTATGAGGGATAGCCATAGTTTTAATTTTTTAGGTTATATATATATATATATACAGAATACATATATCTCTAGAGTTGGCTAACTCTGGGAGATATGGAGCTTACTGATCGACCGTTAAACACAAGAAACAACCTATTGGGGAGGCTTGCCAGACTCTCTACCTAGACCTGCAACATGAACCGGCAAAAGGGCATCAGTACAAAAAAATGTATTATGTATATATTTACTCGTAAAAAGGTATAATTGAATTTGTATACGTGATTTATAGACACATGGATTAAGAAGATTTGAATAGTAAAATTATAAAGAATAAGGGATAAAATAAAATAATTTATGTAAGATCAAGACTGCATTTCAGATAGATTCCACTAAAATCAGGGTAATAGGAAAGCTTCAACAACGGTCTTTTTGTATAAAACTACGAAAATGAGAGCAAGAGACATAGCTTTTTTAATTCTTGTTTTTTTTCCCACCCCTAGAATGAGTACAAATGGGACTATTTATAGTTAAATCTAAGGAGACACGATCCTTAAATCTAGCCCTCTTAAAGATGAATAAAAACCCCTATTGGTGGTTGCATAATGTTAGGAGTAAATTCTTAGATTTTTTATAATGGCTTCTCCTTTAATGTTGTTCTCTCCAACCGGTGACTTGCTTTCAAATTTACTTTTTCGATCTTTGTGTTCTCAGAACTCGCATAATATCGGTCACATGCATGTACCTGGTATTAGCTATTTGCTGACTCATCTTCATCCTAACATACTAACCACGTGTTTGCTCGAGAGACGTCCACCTACTCTAAATTTTACCCAACACAGATAGTTACCCACTTTTCGGTGACTCAACTTGATGTGATCGGAAAGTAGATAAAAGCTTCTCTTTTCTTAGAGGGATAGTTATAGAACAACTTCTAACACTTGAAATGATGCACCTATCTTGCATTTAACGAGCTTGACATGTGTTTCTCCACGATTTGATGAATAGTTTCGGCAGTTACCAACGTAATAATGAATGAACCGCTTATAAAATTACCCTTCTCATCATTTTTACTTTACTCTTTTCCATTTCTCTTTAGCAAATCCTTCAATTCTCTGCAACTTCTTCTTCTTAGAAAAACGTTCAATCTTCAATTGCAAATTTCACTACCTTTTCCATCACACTTTAACTATCGGCACCGGAACCTGCATCGGTGGGGGACCATCCAAGAAAAACAAACCCAATAGTTCCGATGTTGAGCCCCCTTCTACATATAGGATCATTTCTAAAGAATGATCTTTTAAAAAGTATGTTCATATCCAACACCCTTACTCTAATCCAAACAATGACATAGATAGAGCAGTCGGAGAGTATCTTTCGCCCATTCAGCCGGCAGCACTCCTATTCTGAAGGACGACTACGGCTGAAAAAATATTAAGGTTTTGGCCCCCCTCTAAGTGGAGAGGGTAACTTTCAGCAAACTAGGGTATGTTCTTGTTTATATATACCCTTTACTCTCAGGCTTGGAAAGGAGATCGACCCCGTTATTCTTGAGTTTTGCTGAAGTTACCAAGTCCATTATGCTCAAGTGGATCCAGCAATATGGCATACAGTAGCGTGTCTCCGATATCTGTTCTCCCGGTCACAGGAACACCTCACCCTTGCACATATGGTATGTCATTATGCTCCCAAAATCTTTCGAGGAGGCATGATCAAACTCAACTAACATGGTCATAATGCCATATCACCAGCTTAAATTATGACAACGACTGTGGTTGGATAGAAAGTGCTACACCCTACATTTCCGTACGTCATAAGTCAGTTGATGTAAGCTCTAGAATGACATCATATTTGAAAGTATATAAAGTAATTCAACCATGTTACCTTGGAGATTACAAATAGTTATGATCACGAACAACAAGTACCAAAGGGATTGGAAGGCTAAGAAGCTAAACGAATCGAAGAAAATGAGTTTTGTCGAAACTCGACAAGTTAGGAATGTTATAACATGTACATTTGGGGTGAGAATAAGGTGCTTAACATGATAAGGAGGTTATGTTATGAGTTATTTAATTTGTATGATAGTCATGTAATACGTTTCGAAGTCAAGTGAGTTGTGGAACAAAAGTTGGTAAAGGTCATGTCACGCCGCAAATTTCCCTCCGTTGGGTATCGTGATGGCACCTAGTCTTAAGGACTAGCTAAGCCTAATATTCAAAGAATAACAACAATAATAATAAAACCTAATGTTTTTATAACATAAAAAATTCTTTATACATTGCAAAATCCCAAAACCCGGTAGTACAAGTCATAAGCTTTAAAGAAATTACACTGAAACTCCTAAAAATACCGCTGTTCAGAAATAAGTACAACAGTGAAAACATAAATGTAAAATGGTGACTCCGAAACCGCGAACGATGAAGCGGTATTACCGTGAGTCTCCACAACAGCAACAACGCTACTAACAATCATTCGGCTGGCTACGTGAAAACCTGGAATTTGCACAAAAATGTGCAGAAGAGTAGTATGGGTACACCACAGCAGTGCCCAGTAAGTATCAAGACTAACCTCGGTGAAGTAGTGACGAGGACTAGTCAAGACACCCACTGGTCTAATAAAAACTGAACAAATATCAATATAGGAATCAGGGAAATAATGATATACACATAAAGGCTAAGCAATATAGCTAACAATACAGTGAATTTGATAAAGAAGGAAAACCAA
The DNA here is from genome assembly GCA_005239505.1 of Nicotiana paniculata. Lineage (NCBI taxonomy): Eukaryota > Viridiplantae > Streptophyta > Magnoliopsida > Solanales > Solanaceae > Nicotiana > Nicotiana paniculata. The sequence goes on along the minus strand of ML321524.1, from coordinate 109,300 downwards.
TAAGTATCAGCGGAAAACCATGAAGTAACACAAAGACTGAGTAGAACACAAACAAATCCGGCATGTAAATATACAACACATACATGTAATGGTTCAATAACTTCAACCACTTCTACATCAAATTCATACTCATCTCCACGAGGTTCCGAACCTCGGACAAATCACCACTTACGGGTCCCAATATTCGAACCCTAACACTTGGTATCTTGGGCCCTCATTCGAGTACTAACTGCACAGACGACTCACGTGCCAATTGGGTCATTTCCACCCATACGGTGAGCACAACAAGAGTATCTATACTTGACAACAACAAGGAGCCCTAAGTCAATTAGTAGTACTTAACTACGTGTATGCTTGTGCAGGTGTCCTAACATGATTTCAACAACCAATAAACATAAGGGAAGAAAAAGGGCAACACATACATTTCCATCTCAGAAGTTTCCAAGCGAATAAACTCATACAGTAAGTGTTCCAGTACACAATATCAACAACAAAGAATGCCCCCAGGCCAACTCAAGTATCACAAACAATCCCTGACAAAGCCCACCTTGTCTCACCACGTGTGCAATAGTAAAGTATATGCCCACCTTGTTTCACCACACGTGCATAAGCATGTTCCCACCTTGTCTCGCCACATGCGCAACCCTCAATCTCATATCCCACTGTATCACGCCGCATGTGCAATATCAATAGTAAACACAACACGGCAGAAACCTCCTGCAAATCCCCATATCAACAACCGCACGGCAGAAACCTCGTGCATCACCACAATGAGTACAACAACAACAATGGCAACAGTTCAAGATACAAATAATACATCAACTCAAGAACCTGCGATCACAAGATAGGCATATTAATCACTCAACAAGGAAGGAAAATAGCATGTAACAGCCGCACCTAATTACACGGGTTGACAACAAGAAATCAACACAAATCCGATAACTCTGTATACATAGTCTATCCAAACTTCCGGTAAGGTCGACAGTTTCAAGGGCATCCAACAATTTCATTTAAGAACAAGCAACGTGAAATTAATCATAACCTCAGTCAATTCTAGAATGAGATGAAGATAATTACAATTAGAGATAAACAGTTAAGAAGACATAGCATGACAGTAAAATGAAATAAAATCTTCAGATAAGTCAATTAAGAGTCAAATAGGCAATAGGAGTAAATCTGGAAGTAAGAATTTCCAAATATAAAAAAATAAAAATGAAACTAGAAATTAGGAAATTCAATCATGATAAGGACAATTCATACTCGGCGAATATAAGGACCTAAGATTCCTAAAGGTTCAACTTTCCACAAATAAGTCCGAGCAAACACTCGTCACCTCGCATACACGGGCTACAATCAACATAGAAGACTCAAATTCTAAGGGGTAATTCCCCCACACAAGGGTAGGCAAGATACTTACCTCGAAAACGACAACCCGATACTATAAAGTGGACTTCTCAGGCGAAAAGACCTCCGGACGGCTCAAAATCAACTAAAACCACTTCAAAATACACATAAAACATATAAGGAACTATTCCGAATAATAAAGTTTCAATCTTTACAAAAATATTAAAATCGACCCCAAAGTCGACCCCCGGGCCCGCACCTCGGAACCCGTCAAATTTTACAAAATCCGAATACCCATTCTGACATGAGTTCCACTATACAAAAATTACCAAATTCCTATACCATTTCATCCCTCAAATCATGAATTTTCTTTTTGAGAATTTTCTTCAAAAACCAACATTTTCTTTAACCCAAAACACAACTTAAATGATAAAACAACGATAAAATCATGGAGCATATATAATTCTAGGTGAAGAACACTTACCCACTTGAAAAGCTCAAAAATGTGAAGAAAATGGCTAACCCTCGTTTATAAGAATCTTCCCAGGACATCCGCACCTGCGACCACTTAACCGCACATGCGCAATCGCAGGTGCAAAACACAAATCGCACCTGGACTCCTACCCGCACCTGCGCCCAAGAATCGCCTTTACGGGGGCCGCACCTGCGCCCCAAAGTTCTGCACCTACGGAGGCTTCCCAATCCGCTTATTCTCGCACCTGCATGATATTTTCTGCACCTGCGAAGCTCGACCTGCGATCCCCTATCCGCAGGTGCGGTCACACCAGGACAGCAACACCAGCTGTATTTCCAAACTTCAAACTTTCCGATAACCATCCTAAACCATCCCGAGCCCCTCGGGACCTCAACCAATTACACTGATAGGTCACATACCAATGCATGAACTTATTCAAACTTTTTGAACACCCAAAACAACATTAAAACACGAAATAAATATCGGATTCAAGCCTAGAATTTCTAAACTTTAAAAATATGCCAACGAGGCCGAAACCAACCAAAACACATCCGAATGACCTAAACTTTTGCACACACGTCACAAATGATGTTACAAACCTATTCCAACTTCCAGAATTCCATTCCAACCCCGATATCGAAATTTCACCCATCGGCCGAAATCGCCGAAATTCTAACTTTCGTCGAATTACCTCAGATTACTCTACGGACCTGCAAAACCAATCCCGTAGGCGCGCCTATGTCCAAAATCACCATACAAAGCTGTTGGCATTATCTAAAATGCATTCCGAGGCTGTTTACACAACAGTCAAACCTCCTGTCAACTTCCATCGCTTAAGCTCCCAAAACTGAAATTTTTCATTCTAATTCGACTCTGGGTCCTCCGCTAACTGAATCCAAACATCCAATGTCACGGTCCAAAATTAAGGGACGACACTGTCGCCTAACCGAATGAACCCGTTCAAGCGAACCTGATTTGCTTTCCTAACCCACGCGTTACCCTGTGATTTCAATATACATTATTCGTGTGAAATAACCATTTATAACTTAGAATAATCTTACAACTTGAATTCATTTCTACCCTTTTTATCATTTCCAACATATGATACCAAACACTTACAAAAATACATACAACATTTACCAACGTGGATCACAATTATGAACCGTACCATTACTTACCAAAAATACATATGTACACTACGCACATTGTGTGTATGGAGCCTCTATGATTAAAAAAGATTTGTATAATATTTGCCGGCAACAAGGCCCCGGCTATACCTTACACTACACCATAAGCTCAAAATATGGCGACATGAGCCACACGTGGCCCCGGGAAGAAGTGGGGCTCACCAAATCAACTGACGGAAAGGAGAGGAGGTACTACTGACGGTGGGCTGAATTACCTGCTGTAGAACCACCTACTATAAGAAAATATAGCGCCTCCGGCAAAAGGGACGCTAGTACTGTTGAATAGTACTAGTATGTATGAACAAACTTTATCCCAAGTACAATAAGGCAATATACAAGTAAGAAACAGTAAAAGAACCAAATCAACCAATGCACGTGGAAAGAAGCAACCAAAATCAACAAGTTTCACAATGTCTCCCTTTCTTTTTTCAACATCACCATATTCAAGAGTATCCCAGATTTTCATTTCGATAGTGATAACGATCGTATTCCATCCTTATTACCTCGGCCTCCCTTATTACCTCGACCACCCTTATTTCCTCTGCCACCCTTATTACCTCACATCTCATTATCCTTATTAGTTCGTGTTGCAGCACGCAACCCGATCCCACTCGACAATCATATTTCATAACAACAACCACAAATAATCAAATCACAAGAATTATTCCTTTCAAGGAACACAAGTTCATATCAACAATTCGCTATTTGAGCTCAAGGCACAATGACTCTAAGCAGTAATTCATGTACACAGTGTTACCATAATGGTTCAACTTATATACATCATTTCACAATACCCTATTTCATTACTTGCCACGCATGGTTTTTAGCCATCATATACATTCCCACACTTGGTAACATTAACATTCTTCCATTCATTAACACATACTTTCATATCGATACCCTCGATCTCCTACGAGCTTTGCACATAATAAGGTGGCACATCAAAACACCTTTCAAAATATCATATAGCACGATAGTATAGCAATCATCTAAGATGATCAAAGAATAGAATCTTACGTCTCAACACATTTGAACAGTCAATTCACAAATTTTCAAACAAGGTACTCATACCATATACCTGGACCCAACAAGAGGATTCTACAAAGGTTAAAGTTAGCCATACATACCTGGGGTCGAAATCCCTTTCTAACTTTTACTCACGGATCACCGAATTGACTAGTACCGTCAATATAGTTCACAATTAAAAATATTCAACTCAGAATTTGAAATCATGCATACAATTTAAACTCTTTTAAGCATTTTACCAAATGCTATGTGACCCCATTAGATCACCACCCCTTCTTTGCGAAATTTACCCCAACCCACTTCCTCTTACTAGATTATGGACATTAATGAGCATGCATGCGAGGTATCGACTTATATTTCAAGAATAAATTCATGAGAGTCCCATTTTGTTTAAAACCTAAAAACTAATGAAAAAGGGTTTGGGGATTCTTACCTGTTAGAATGAAGAAGAAGATGATTACTCGAAATTTCCAGGCCTGAGTGACTTTGAAAATCCAATTGATAAAGATGAAGCTTTCTCTCTCAAGAACCCTCTCTCCTCTCCCTCTAATTTTGTTCAGAAAATGGTTAAAAATGAAGGGGAGTGGTGTTTTAATGAAGGGTTGGGTTTTAAAATTAGGAAAATAGGAGCCCGACACAAGAATGTGGTCAGGAAATCGACCGCAGGTATGCGACCATTATGCAGTCCGCATACACATTATACGATCGCATAGTGCGTCGCATAACCTCCCTCACCAAAATCAATGGGAAAGAATGTGACAACTGTGAGGTCCGCAGAACCAACATACGATCACATTTCGGATCACATAGTTGTCCTCAAATTGGGCAGTGATTCTGCCCATGTATGCGACCATTATGCGGTTCACATACACGTTATGCAATCGCATAGTGCGTCTCATAATGCCCAAATTTATGGAAAATTCATCTTTCAAATTCCGGGTACTTTTTACTCAAATAGGTCCGTTTTAAAAATTTCCACAATAAATCAACTCGGGGACTCATTAAGGCATTATTTTAAACACGAAAATTTTACGGTTCTATACATCCTCCCCCCCCCCTTAAAAATCATTCGTCTTCGAATGAGGATTTTGGAAATCAATTAGTTTTGAAAGCATGATATGCAAACTTCCAGATTTTCATTGACCCCAATATTTCAGAAAAATTTCGCCAGAGTTCCCTTTGTAATTATACCTACCTACCTGTCAGAGAGCCCCCGAAACACATTTCCAAGCATCATTACACAGTTTTAATCGCCCAATAACTCACCATAACTTTGCTACCTCAACAATTTGCAAATATTCAATCATTTTGTCAACTACACATAGCTCTTTCTTCTTATACCACAAGTTTGCACATGATTCACATTCTTGCATATAACTTGGTCATTTTAATGAGTCCCATACAACCCAAGCACCTCAATATACCATATTCATTTCAATTAATTATTACCAACCTACACTACTATTAACCACTTACCTAACACATATGTTTCACAAAACATTTATTTACCTCAAGGGTTTCACACTACCCAAATAGTAACAGCGGGCTAATTTTTTTATTTTTTTTTGCACACATTGGGAAATTACAACAACAAGGCAATTAGGGGAAGATGGGGTGCTTTGGCACAATACTGAACATAGAATACAACTTGCTTAGAGATGAAAGTTCTGACGAACACTACTAGACTTATCCAAATAGATGGGGATATTTTTCTTTCATCTCATTTTCCGCTTCACACGTGGCTTCCTCAACGTGCTGACTTCGCCAAAATACTTTAACCGAAGAAATTTCTTTGTTCCTCAATCTACGGACTTGTCTATCAATAATAACAACCGGAACCTCTTCATACGGTAACTTTTCATTAACCTCAATAGTCTCAACTGGCGCGATGGTTGATGTATCTCCAACCACTTTCTTCAACATAGACACGTGGAACACCTGGTGCATTAATGACAATTCAGGGGGGTAATTCCAACCCATAAGCCACTTGTCTTATCCTTTGAGCAATATGATATGGGCCGACATAGCTTGGGGTCAATTTCCCTTTCTTCCCAAACTTCATCACTCCCTTTATGGGAGATACCTTCAAGAATACCCAATCATCTACTTGGAATTCCAATTCTCTTCGATGAACATTCGCATAGGATTTGTGATGGCTCTAAGCGGTTTTCATCCTCTCTTGAATGACTCTGAATTTTTCCAACGCCTGGTGCACATGATCTGGCCCTGACAATTCTACTTCACCAACCTCGAACCACCCAATCGGAGATCTACACCTTCTTCCGTACAATGCCTCAAATGGGGCCATCTGAATACTGGCGTGAAAGTTGTTATTGTAAGCAAATTAGATAAGCGGTAAATGATTATCCCAACTACCCTTGAAGTCCAGCACAAAAGCCTGTAAAATATCTTCAAGCGTCAGGATAGTCCGCTCTGCCTGACCATAAGTCTAGGGATGAAAAGTTGTGCTGAGATTTACCAGAGTACCGAAACCTTGCTGAAATTTCCTCCAAAAATTAGCCGTGAACTGGGCTCCTCGATATGAGATAATAGAAACTGGAGTACCATGAAGATTGACTATTTCCTTGTTGTACAACTGAGCGTACTGCTCCGCAGAATCGGTGGACTTGGCTGGCAATAAGTGAGCTGATTTCGTGAGTCGATCCATTATCACCCAAATCGGGTCGAACTTGCGCTGAGTGCGAGGTAACCCTACCACTAAATCCATGTTTTTCATTTCCCATTTCCACATTGGAATTTCCATAAGCGGAGTTACCCCACCGGGCCTTTGATGCTCGGCCTTCACCTGCTGACAATTCAGACATTTAGATACAAAGTCTTCCACAACTCTCTTCATGCCGCTCCACCAATAAACTTCTCGGAGATCTTGATACATTTTCGTAGAACCTGGGTGCACGGAATACCTGGAATTGTGATCTTCCACAATCACCCTCACCCGAAGATTATCCACATTAGGAATATATAGCCTTCCCTGGCACCGCAAAACACCATCATCGCTACCGAGTGAAATTGCCGAAATTTTGTTATTCAAAATTGCCTCCTTCAACTGCGCCAATGCTGGATCCATATACTGCTTTTCCTTGACTTCTGCTACAAGTGATGATTCTGCCCCATTATGCACTATAATATTTCCCTCGACTGAGGTCGGGAGACAGACCCCAGACTGGCCAATTGATAAACCTCCCGAGCCAACGACCTCCGATCTTCCTCCAAATGAGCCAGACTACCCATAGACTTCCGACTGAGAGCGTCGACCACCAAATTTGCCTTCCCTGGATGGTACAAAATGTTCATATCATAATCCTTAAGCAATTCTAACCATCGCTGCTGCCTTAAATTCAACTCCTTCAGCTTGAACAAATATTGAAGACTCCTGTGGTTTGAGAACACGTCCACATGGACCCCTTACAAATAATGCCGCCAAATTTTCAATGCAAACACCACTACCGCGAGTTCTAAATCATGCGTCGGATAATTCTTCTCGTGATTCTTGAGTTGCCTGGAAGCATAGGCTATATAACCTTCCCGTGTTGCATCAACACACATCCCAAAACAACCCTTGAAGAATCGCAATAAACCACAAATCCCTCTGTGTTTCCTGGAAAAGTTAACACCGTGCCGAAGTCAATCTTGATTTAAATTCCTGAAAGCTCTTCTCACAAGAGTCGGACCATTGGAACTTAGTTGCTTTCTGCGTCAATTTAGTCAATGGGGAGGCGAGGTGGAGGATCCTTCCACAAACCTCCGATAATACCTAGCTAGCCCCAAAAATCTGTGAATCTCTATTGGGGTCGTTGGTCTAGGCCAATCCCTCACCGCTGCGATTTTCTGGGGATCAACTTTAATCCCTTCTCTGGAAACAACATGACCCAAAAATGCGACTGACTCCTGCAAAAATTCACATTTTGAAAACTTGGCATACAATTGGTGCTGATGAAGAGTCTGCAGAACTGCCCTGAGGTGACTAGAATGATCCTCCCGAATCCGCGAGCAGACAAGGATGTCATCAATAAAAACAATCACGAAGGAGTCAAGAAACGGTTTGAAAACCCGATTCATAAGATCCATGAAAGTTGTTGGAGCATTGGTCAGTCCAAAGGACATTACCAAAAATTCAAAATGGCCATAATGAGTTCTGAAGGAGGTCTTAGGAATATCCTGCTCTCTGATCTTCAACTGGGGATACCCCGACCGTAAATCAATTTTGGTGAAAAACCTCGCACCCTGCAATTGGTCGAACAAATCATCTATCCGATGCAATGGATACTTGTTTTTTATAGTGACATTATTGAGCTACCAATAATCAATACACATCTGAAGCGACCCATCCTTCTTCCTAACGAAAAGAACCGGAGCTCCCCACGACGACATACTCGACCGAATGAACTACTTCTCTAATAAGTCTTTCAACTGCTCCTTTACCTCCCTCAACTCTGTTGGCGCCATTCTGTATGGTGGAATAGATATTGGCTGCGTATCTAGCAATACATTAATCCCGAAATCGATCTTTCTATCGTAATCCTTGGAAGCTCATCCGGAAATAATTCAAGAAACTCATTCACGATTGGGACGGATGACAGTTTTGAAGTGGTGTCCGCAACCCGGACCAAATGATAGACACACCCTTTTTTGATGACCTTCGAAGCCTTAAGGTAGGAAATAAACCTACCCTTTGGCACCACACCATTCCTTTTCCACTAAATAACTGACTCATTTGAAAACTCTAGTCTCATAATTCTGGTTCGGCAATCGCGTTTATCAAAGCACGAGTAAAGCCAATCAATTCCCATGATAACATCAAAATCTACCATCCCAAGTTCGATAAGGTCGGTCGTGGTATCTCAACCACACACCGTGAAAAAATAATTCCTATAGACTCGTGCGGCTGTAATGGAATCACCAATCGGAGTCGACAAAGAGAACGGCTCATGAAGCTGTTCCGGTTCTATCCCAAAACTTGAAGCAATAAATGGGGAACATATGACAAAGAGGACCCCAGATCAATAAGAGCATAATCAAGGGCTTGAACAACCAGAATACCAGTAACAACATCTGGAGAAGCCTCCGCACTCTGGAGACCACTCAAAGCATAGAACCGGCTGGGTCCACCTCTACCACGAGCTCCACCTCTAACTGCACCACGCCTTGCTGGAGCTGGAGAATGCACTGAAGATGCAGCGATTGAAGAACTGGACGGCTGAGCGAAAACACTACCCATGCCCTGAGTGGGCACACGGAAATCCCGCAGAATATGACCTCTCACCCCTCACCCATAGCATACCGGGATATCCAGGTAACAAGTCTCGGTATGAACCCTCCCACACTTAGGGCATGGAGCCCTCCTCTGCTGCTGGAAACTCCCTCCGGGATGACCAGACTGATAGGGTCTGCTACTGTCTGATCCTGGTCCCCAGCAACTGCTCTGCTGATAACGGTGCACTGATGGAGATGCACCAGATGAGGACTAAGCATAAGGCTGGGATAGCCTTGATGGTCCTCTCCCCTGAACTTGTCTCCCTCTTCCAACTGAACTCCCCGAGTGGCCCACTGACCGGGCCCGACTAATACTCTCCCTCTCCGACTTTATCTTAAATTTCTAGCCTCTGTGGCCTGGGCGAATCCCACTATCTTACCATAATTCATATCTGAGTGCAAGGCAGCTGTAGCAGCTTCATTCACAACCAAGGAACTGAGGCCCTGAACAAACCGTCGAACTCTGGAACCCATAGTCGATACCAATTGAGGAGCGTACTTGGACAATCTCACGAACCCCATGTTGTACTCCCACACACTCATATTACCCTGCTTGAGAGCCTCAAACTCTGTAGCACGAGCTGCCATAGCCTCGACAGGTAAGAAGTGATCCATGAAATCATGAACGAACTCATTCCATCTTGCCGGAGGACTTCATTCCCCACGGAAATTCCACATCCCGAACCATGAATACGCCACTCCCCTCAGCCTGTAAGATGCTAACTCAACCCCATATGTCTCTGTAGCCTTCATAACCTAAAGCGTCTTGCACATCTCATCTAGAAAATCCTGCGGAACGGCCTCCGGATCAATACCTGAGAGCTCTGGCGGGGCCAACCACAGAAACTGGTTGACTCTGGAACTGGCGGAATCTCCCTGTCCGCTAGAGGGCGTAGGGGCAGCATGGGATCTTTGGGACTGAGCGGCCACTAACTGAGTCAACATATGAATAGCTCCCCTGAGGTCCCCATCGGAAGTACCGGGACCTGAAGCTGGAACCGAAGAAGGATCAGGAATACCAGCGGAAGGGGTTGCAGCGCACCCCATCGCAGCAGGAATAGGAACACTCTGGTCTGGAACAGAAATGCCAGGTGGATTCAAGGTTAGGGATTCGCTCTCACTGCACCATCGTGTACAGAATTCACATCCACGCTTGGGGTGGCATTGGCCTCTAGGCCGAATCGAGCTCTCTTCTTTTGTGCCATTATTGAAAATTTCGGAACAATGCACGAGTTAGACAAGAATATTTTCACTTTCCACTTCACCGCACGATATAAAATAACAATGAAAAGGATGTTTCCTAAATGTCCATATAGCCCCCTAATTATAGATGTGGTCGAAAACACACCGATAAGAAGGTCTCTACTAGACACGGCTCCGAGACATCCTAGGACACTTTTCAAACCTTAGGCTCTGATACCAAGTTTGTCACGCCCCAAAATCGAAGGATGACATCGGCGCCTAACCGAATGAACCCGGTTAAGCAAACCTGATTTGCTTTTCCTATCCCACACGTTACCCCGTTATTTCAATATACATTATTCATGTGAAATAGCCATTTATAACATAGCATAATCTTGCAACTGGAATTCATTTCTACCCTTTTTGTCATTACCAACATATGATACCAAACACTTACAAAAATACACACAACATTTACCAACGTGGATCACGATTACGAACCGTACCATTACTTACCCACAATACATATGTACACTACCTACATCGTATCTATGGAGCCTCTATGATTACAAAATATTTGTATAATATTTTCCGGCAACAAGGCCCCGGCTATACCTTACAGTACACCATAAACTCAAAATAAGGCGACATGAGCCACACGTGGCCCCGGGAGGAAGTGGGGCTCACCAGAATAGCTGACAAAAAAGAGAGGAGGCACTACTGACGGTGGGATAAATTACCTGCTATAGAACCACCTACATTTATATAAGAAAATGTAGGGCCCCCGGCAAAAGGGACGTTAGTACGGGCAAAATGGAACCACTGGATTTCCATTCCGAGGCTGTCTTCACATTGTTCTGACTACGGGAAAATTTCCAACACCTAAGCTCTTATTTAGGGATTAAGTTTCCCAAAACTCTCTGAAACTCAAAACCGAATGTCCCCGCAATTCAATTTAGCAGAAATAGACTTGGGGAAAACAGTTAATACGGGATCGGGGCATAAATTCATATAACGACCAGCTGGGTTGTTACATCCTCCCCCTCTTAAGAAAATCGTTCGTCCTCGAAAGAGCATAGAAACATACCTAAAGCTGGGAAAAGATGAGGGTACTGAATCCACATATCCTGCTCAGTCGTCCAAGTCGCCTCCTCGACTGGCTGACCCCTCCACTAAACCTTTACTTACTCAATATCCTTTGACCTGAGCTTTCTGACCTGCCAGTCCAATATAGCTACAGGCTCCTCAACATATGATAGATCCTTGTCCAGTTGGACTGAGCTGAAATCCAAGACATGAGACGAGTCACCGTGATATCTCCGTAGCATCGAAACATGAAATACCGGATGAACTTCTGCCAAGCTCGGAGGTAAGACAAGCTCATAAGCAACGTCCCCAACACACCTCAATATCTCATAAGGGCCAATAAATCTTGGACTCAACTTCCCTTTCTTCCCAAATCTCATAACGCCCTTCATAGGCGAAACCCGAAGCAGAACCCGCTCTCCGACCATATATGAAACATCACGAACCTTCCGATCCGCGTAACTCTTCTGTCTGTACTGGGATGTACAGAGTCTATCCTGAATCACCTTGACCTTCTCCAATGCATCCTGAACCAACTCTGTGCCCAATAGCCTAGCCTCACCCGGCTCAAACCTACCCACCGGAGATCTGCACCTCCTACCATATAAAGCCTCATACGGCGCCATTTGAATGCTAGACTGATAACTATTTTTGTAAGAAAACTCCGCCAATGGCAACAACTAATCCTAAGACCCTCCAAACTCAATCACACACGCACCGAGCATATCCTCAAGAATCTGAATAGTGCGCTCGGACTGTCTGTCCGTCTGGTGGTGAAATGTTGTGCTCAACTCCACCGTGGTACCTAACTCCTGCTGAATGGCTCTCCAGAACCGTGAAGTGAACTGAGGACCTCTGTCTGAAATAATAGAAACTGGAATACCATGTAGATGAGCGATCTCCCAGATTTAAATCTCTGCCAACCGCTCAGATGAATAAGTAGTCAGTACCGAAATGAAATGGACTGATTTGGTCAACCGATCCACAATCACCCAAATAGCATCATGCTTCATCAATGTCCGAGGAAGTCCAACCACAAAGTCCATGGTGATCCTCTCCCACTTCCACTCTGGAAGCTCAATCTGCTGAAGTAACCCTCCCGGTCTCTGATGCTCACATATTACCTGCTGAAACTTGAGACACTTGGCTACAAACTCCGCTATATCCTTCTTCATTCTTCGCCACCCAGTGCTGTCTCAGATCCAGATACATCTTCGTGGTACCAGGATGGTTGGAATACCGCGAACTATGGGCCTCCTCAAGAATCAACTCCCGAAGCCCATCGACGTTGGCCACACATATATGACCCTTCATCCTCATCACCCCATCCTCTCCTATAGTCACATCCCTGGCATCACCCCGCCGGACTCTATCCTGGAGAACTAAAATGTCGGGATCATCATATTGGCGCTCTCCGATACGATCATGGAGGGAAGATCGAGCAACCACACAAGCTAATACTGGACAAGGCTCAGAAAGATCCAACCTCACGAACTGACTGGCTAAGGAATGAACATCTAAGGCTAAAGGCCTCTCAGCCTCACGAAGGTATGCCAAACTCCCCAAACTTTCTGCCCGGCGACTCAATGGGTCGGCCACCACATTGGCCTTCCCCGGGTGGTATAATATCGTGATGTCATAGTCCTTTAGCAACTCTAACCATCTACACTGGCACAAATTTAGATCCTTCTACCTGAATATGTGTTGCAAACTCTGGTGGTCAGTATAAATCTCACAAGGCACACCGTACAAATAATGACGCCAGATCTTCAAGGAATGAACAATGGCAGCTAACTCAAGGTCATGGACAGGGTAATTCTTGTTATGTATCTTCTACTGTCTGGACGCGTAGGCAATCACCCTACCATCCTGCATCAACACCGCTCCAAGGCAGACTCGCGAGGCATCACAATAAACTGTATCAGACCCCAAACCAGTAAGCAATACCAAGATTGAGGATGTAGTCAAAGATGTCTTGAGCTTCTGAAATCTTGCCTCACACTCCTCTATCCACTGAAATGGAGCACCCTTCTATGTCAATCTAGTCATAGGGGCTCCAATCGATGAAAATCCCTCCACAAAACGACGGTAGTATCCCACCAAGCCAAGGAAACTCCGAATCTCTGTAACTGAGGACGACCTGGGCCAACTCTGCACGGACTCTACCTTCTTCGGATCCACCCGAGTGCCCTCACTAGATACTACGTGGCCTAAGAATTCCACAGAACTCAACCAAAACTCACATTTTGAGAATTTTGCATATAATTTCTTCTCTCTCATGTCTGAAGCACCATCCTCAGGTGCTGCTCATGATCTTCCCGACTCCGGGAGTAAACAAGAATATCATATGACGAACGAGTCGAGATATGGCCTGAACACACTGTGCATCAAATGCATAAATGCTGATGTGGCATTAGTCAGCCCAAATGACATAACTAGAAACTCGTAATGGCCATACCGAGTCCTGAAGGCAGTCTTTGGGATATTCGGCTCCCGAATCTTCAACTGATGGTAACCTGAGCGCAAATCAATCTTAAAAAATACATGTGCACCCTGAAGCTGGTCAAATTGATCATCAGTATGAGGCAAGGGATAACGGTTCTTCACTGTATCCCTGTTCAACTGGCGATAATAGATACACATTCGCATAGAACCATCCTTTTTCTTCACAAACAAGACAGAAGCAACCCAAGGTGAAACACTGGGTCGAATAAAACCCTTATCAAGCAATCCTTGTCACTGATCCTTCAACTCCTTCAAATCAGGAGGAGCCATACGGTATGGAGGAATGGAAATGGGCTGAGTGCCCGGGAATAAATCAATGCCAAAATCAATGTCTCTACCGGGCGGCATGCCGGAAGATCAGCTGGAAACACATCGGAATAATCCCGTACCACTGGAACTGAATCAACAGAAGGGGTATCAATACTGACATCAACATAAGCTAAATACACGGAACACATCTTCTCAACCATACGCTGAACTTTAAGGAAAGAGATAACTCTACTGGGAGTGTGATCTAAGGTACCACTCCACTTAACACGTGGAATACTTGGGATATCCAGCGTCACGGTCTTGGTGTGAAAATCAAGAATAGCATAATGGGAAGACAACCAGTCCATGCCCAAGATAATATAAAAATCCACCATATCGAGTAACAATAAATGCGTACTGGTCTCAAAACCACAAATAGTAACCAAACACGACAGATAAATGCGGTCAACAACAAGGGAATCTCCCACATGAGTAGAAACATAAACAAGAGAACTCAATGAACCTCGGTCTATGCCCAAATGCGGAGCAAAAAAGGAAGACACATAAGAATACGTGGAGCCTGGATTGATTAGAACCGATGCATCTCTATGACAAACCAGTATAATACCTGTAATAACAGAATCAGAGGAAACATCCTCGGTACGAGCAGGAATAGCATAATATCTGGCCTGGCCTCCCCCTCAAGGGCGACCTCTACCTCCTCGACCTCCGCCCCTAGCTGGCTGGGCAGATAGGATGGCAGCTGGATCGGTGATCATGGCCTGAGAACTCATCTGAGCACGCTATGGCTGAAAAGTCTGTGAATATGCACCCCTACCAAGTCTGGGGCAGTCCCTAACCATATGGCGTGTATTTCCACACTAGAAAAAAGCACTGGGAAGACGTGGTGGCTGTGAATGGCTAGGGCTAGGTCTTCCAGACTGACCTTTGAAAGAACCCCGCGCAGGAGGCGCACTAGAAACTGGAGGTGCGTAGTAAGACTCCTGAGACCTGGGTGGAGTTGCGGTACCGCTGGCTGCTGGAAGAGCTGAATGAACGGGGCGGCCCATATAACCCCTACCATGTCGACCTGCTGCTGGGCTACGGGCACCAGAGTAGTAGCCTGACTCTCGAGACCTCTTGGCCTCTCTCTCCTCTTGCACCCTAGCGAGCATAACCTCGATCCTCCTAGCAATGCTCACTACCTGCTGATAAGGAATGTCCATCGCTAACTCTCGAGCCATGCCAGATCTGATGGGTAGGGTAAGACCCTCAATGAACCGGTGAACCATTTCGTAGACAGTAGCAACCAAAGCCGGTGCATGCCTAGCCAATCTAGTGTAACGGATAGCATACTCTGAAACTGTCATAGCACCCTGGCGCAAATGCTCAAACTCTGCGCGCCATGCGTCCCTGAGGCTCTGAGGAACAATCTCTCTCATGAACATATCTGAGAACTGGGCCCAAGTCAGTGAAGCAGCCTCGTCTGGACTATCTAACTCATAAGTGCGCCACCAATCATAGGCGGCCCTGCGAAGCTGGAAGGTAGTAAAGGAAACCCCAATAGATCCGGCTATACCCAAAGTGCGAAGAATACGGTAACACTCCTCTAGAAACTCCAAGGCATCGTCTGATGGTAGTCCACTGAATACCGGAGGATGATACTTCTTGAACCTCTCAAGTCTTCGTTGCTCATCGTCTGAAGTAGCTGACCCATCCACGGGCTGAACTGGCACTACAGCCGGCACAATAATGATCTCTGGGACCTGCTCCACATGCACTCGTTACTCAGAAGTGCGGGAAGCGGGAGTCTGTGCTCCTCCCCCGGCCTGGGATGTGGCTGCAGCAAGGGGAAGCAACCCTGCCTGAGCCAAAGTGGTGTAAATAGATATTAACTGAGCTAACTTCTCCTGAAGGGCTGGAGTAGTAGTGGCAGTAGGCGTGTCAGGTGCCTAGACTTCGGCTGGATCTGCTGGTGGTACCTTGGCGGTAGCTCGCGCAGGTGCTCTTGCTGCACCACGTGCACGTCGTTGTCCCCTACCTCTACCCCAGCCTCTGACGGCTGCAGTAGGGAGCGCGAGTGCTCTAGAGAATAGAAGACAAAGGTCAAAAAAAATATCGCACGACAAGGAAATCAAACGAAGTAAGGATTTTTCCTAAACAGTTACATATCCCCTCGTAGATAAGTACAGACGTCTCTGTACCGATCAGCGAGACTCTAATAAATTGTCCTGTGTTCCGTGACTCCTATGAAACTAGAGCTCTGATACCAACTTGTCACGACCCCAGTTCGCACTCCGTGAACATGTCGTGATGGCACCTAGTCCCTATAACTAGGTAAGCCTAACAATGCGGAAAAAAAAAACATAACTTGCGAAATAATTAAGTAAAAACTGAACAAATCTAAAAGAAAGACTGTATACCGGTCGGCATATACAACTCAAAAATAATGTGGAAGTCCACAATATCACCCCAAAACCCGGAAACTCATGGGAAACACAGGCTAACAGAAATGTAATGCACGACTCTAACTCCAGAATGTCTAAACAACTGTAAGGAAGGAAAAAAACTTTCCACTAAAGCAGGAATAAGATAGAGACTCCTGGTCTGCGAAAGTGGAAGATATACCTCGAAGTCTCTGCTAGGTCTCTCAACGTCGGGGATAGTGCGCCTGGGTGGAGGTACCTGGATGTGCACATGAAAAATATGCGCAGAAGGGGCATGAGTACACCACAACGGTACTCAGTAAGTGCCAAGCCTAACCTCGGTCGGGTAGTGACGAGGAACGTGAGGGCCCTACTGAGGTTAAACAATATAATAGGAATTTACAGTATGAAAACAGGCAGTAATAATGAGTACAACAGTTAAATAAGACATGTTAAACAAGGCAATAACCTAGAAACACAAAGAGCGAAGTAAACACGAAATATGTACAACTCAATAACAATGGTAACAATGAGGATCTCCGAGGATACTGTCCTGTAGACCTTTCCTCAACTGTCCAGTGGATCTCCCGGTATACCGTCCCATAGTCCATCATATGTGTATATCCGAAGGCTCTCCCGAGATACCATCTCGTAGTCCATCATATGTGCATGGGGATCTATCGGGAATCAAACCCGCAGTCCCAAAGTAAAAAAAAATAAGGGGGGGGGGGGAGCTACCGGAATCCCTCATCCGTAGTCCCAATGTAAATACGCAGCCACGACAAGAAGATATTCAGAAATAGAGTGCAAAAATACAAGGCAACAAATAGTTCTAGTCTGACATGCTTCACGTTGTACAATTAAAGCAACTTAAGCAAATAGGCAATTTAGGGCAACTAGGCATGCTTTTCTAAGCTAACATAGACTATAATTGCAAGTAGAATAAAACATGTAAGAAAGAAACTCAGTCTAAATACTTAAAGTAAAACCGAATTTTCAACAATTAGCACAAGTACGTGCTTGTCACCTCACGTACGAGGCATTCAATTACCAAATATCACATCCTAAGGGGAAAGGTCCCCCACACAAGGTTAGACAAGCCACTTACCTCGAACCAGCTCAAAATCAACTCGAAACCACACTTTTGCCACGAGTATCCGACTCCAAGTGGCCCAAATCTATTCAAAACAATTACGTATCATAAATAACATCTCAAGCAACTGATTCTACTATTTGATTCAAATCTAAGGCACGAAATTAGGTAAAATGACCAGAACGCCCCTCGAGTCCACGTCTCGAAATAAGGTAAAAGTTATATTTTCCAGACACCCATTCACTCACCAACTCAATCGACCAGAAACATCGAAATCCGATGCCTAAAACCCCTTAAATTCTAAGAATTTCGTTTTGGGGAAGTTCATCAAGTTCCCATGGTTTCCCCCCCCCCCCATTTTTGATAATTAAACTAAAGAAAACAACGAATATTAATGGTCTAACAATGAATTAGGATTAGAAAATGTTACCTAGGATCCTTCTCTTCAAAACCCACTGAAAATCGTCAATTCCCGAGCTCTCAAACGATTTTTAGACTTATGAAATAAACCCTCGGATTTTTGGAATAAACACACAGGGGTCTCGCACCTGCGGTCCCGATCACCGCACCGGCGGTACCGCACCTGCGACCACTGGCTAAATCCCTCGCCATCGCACCTGCGATCATCCCTACCGCGCCTACGTGTCCGCGCCTGCGGGAAAACCTTCCCATGTGCAAAAACACCAGAAGAGGTCTGGTCCAATCATTTGATAAGTCCCAAATTCTCCCGTTAAGCATCCAAAACAACCCGAGGCTCCCCGGGACCTCAAATAAAACCACTAACCGACCCTAATACCTTATTCGAACTAGGTTGAGCCTTAAAAACACGTCTCATAACATCAAAATCATCGATTATGCGTAGGTTCAAACCTAGGAACTTAGGAAAATTCTAGAATTCACATCCGACGCCGAAACACGTCTAAGCTCATCCGAATAACCTCAAATTTTGCACACACATCCCAAATGACATGAGGGAACTACTACAACTTCCAGAATTCCATTTCGACCCTCGGATCAAAAACTCACTAACGAACTGGAAACTTCAAAAATTCAAGCTTCGACATTTCAAGCCTAAATGAGCTACGTATTTCCAAAATGCATTTCGAACACTCTCCCAACCTCGAAATCACCTAACGGAGCTAACGCAACCATTGTATTTCCATTCCGAGGTCGTCTTCACACTGTTCCAACTACGGGAAACTCTCCAACACCTAAGCTCTCATTTAGGGACAAGTATCCCAAAACTCTCTGAAACTCAAAACTGAATGTCCCGGCAATTCAATTTAGCAGAAATAGACTTGGGGAAAACAGTTAATAGGGGATTGGGGCGTAAATTCTTATAACAACCAGCCGGGTCGTTACATAGTATAATACTTACAATCTCAAAATAATCTCATTTCCGAACTTATGTTGATTAACTTACGACGAAACTTTAATGTACGAAAATTCGGGATGTAACATCTCATTTTCGAGCTTATATAAATTTTCCTATTGAGTAATTCCACGTACGAAAACATCGGGTGTAACACCTATCTTATAAATTCTTTTTTTTAACACTCTAGTATTCATATCTTACTATATAATTCTAGAGTACACCATCTGGGTGTCTCACAAGGAGATCTACCAGCACACTTGTAATATCCTTCAGAAATCTCAACTAACATAACCAATCCATCAATCATTTTAGGTTACTCTAACCCCAGCCAGATCCTGATATCCCATCCTTCTGTTAAACCATATATGTTAGCTCCCATAGGGCATAACTGAGATCGGTGTTGCAATTGTACATAACTCTGTCACTGTTGAAGGTAACTAAAAATTCTTATATCTCCCTTCTTGAATGGTAAATAATGATAATCTTCACTACCTGAGGATACCTCGTACCCTTCTTCATCTTGCTTCTTTTACTTGTTGAAACTTGTATCTACCTTCTGATTCTCTCGTTGCTTTCACCATATGGGTGGATAGATATTATTGCCTTAAGGCTTCTTATCAAGAAGCTTACACTTCATAATACATACATGATCTGTTGGAGACCTCACATTTACTCATCCTGAGCATCATGCTAAATAGAGTTCCTGTAACTCAACTCTTCCATTGCACACATTCAATCCCTTACCAACCGTCTTTCTAGATGTAGGCATCCTCGTATTATGAATAAGATAGAGTTTAGGAAATTGAGTTCTTAACACTGAGCTCTACAACACAATCTAGAGTAAGAAGAAAGAGCGACAGTCCTAAATTGTCACGCCCAAAATCGAGGAACGAGACCGGCGCCCAACCAGATGATCCCGGTCAGGCGGACCAGGATTGCCTATCCTGCCCAACGCGTTACCCCATGTTTACAATATACATTATTCCACATGAATTAGCAATTTAGAGCTTAAGCATGAATTCACCATTTGAGTTCATTTCATCATTTATCCTTTCTACATTTGGTAATCGCAAAACATACAATAATTCCGATTCGGACCACGATAACTAGTAAACACAATTACTGCCCAAAATACATATATCTACAACCCACATCATGTCTATTGAGCCTCTAAGAGTACTAAGATTTCTCATAATACTTGTCGGCAAGAAGGCCCCGGCTATACCTTAGAAGACATAACATATACAAAAGAGATGATATAGACTACACACGGCCCCGAGAGGAAATAGGGATCAGCGAATTAGCTGAAGGAACGGAAGGGAGGCACCACTATCAGCGGTCTGAGCTACCTGTTGTGGAACCATCTACATCCATATAAAATATGTAGCGGCCCCGAAAAAGGGCACGTTAGTACCCTTGAATAGTACTAGTATGTATGAACAAAGTTTATTCTGAGTAAAATCAAACAGTACCTAATTGGAAGACAATCAGGGTAACCACACAAGTACCACACAGATATACAGAAAATCACAAATGAAGATTTTACAGTTACTCATTTCAATTGTTCATCTGTTGCGGCGTGCGACCCGATCCCACCGTACATTCACATTTCACCCTTATTACCTCTTCACCCTTATTACTTCGTGTTGCAGCACGCAACCCGATCCCACCTTGCAATCAAATTTCACCCTTATTACCTCTCCACCCTTATTACTTCGTGTTGCGGCGCGCAACCTGATCCCACCGTACAATCATATTTGATAGCAACAATAACCAACAATTATATCACAGGGATTTTCATCATCAAGAACATAAGTTCATATCAACCAACAACTATATGAAGTCAAGGCACAATAATCCTTACCAAACAGTAATTCATATATGGTGTTTCCATCATTATTTAACTCAATTAAATCAACCCACAATTTCTTTTCATCTTTTGCCACACTCGGCCCTTAGCAATTAGATACCTTCCCACATTAGGGTGCGTTAACATTCTTTCATTTAGTAGAACATACTGCCATATAGAAATATTCGAACATTTAACGAACCTTACACATGATAGGATAAGCACAAAGAATCACCATTCACAATCGCAATTAGCATGGTAATCGACTAAAAAATTCAGAGAACGAAATCTTACACCTTGACACAATAGGACAATCAATTCACATATGCGCAAGCAAGAATTTCATACCGAGTGATCGGACACCAACAAGATGACTCTACAAAGATTAAATTTAGCCATACATACCTTGAACCGGAATTCCCCTTTAGTTTTTCTATCACAAATCACCAGACCGTCTAGCACCGTCAATTTATTCCACAATGTGACAAATTTCACTTAGAATTAGGAACCATAAACATAACTCAAACTCATTTAGGCACTTTATCGAACGCTATGTGACCTCTTAGATTCCTAACCCCTTTTTTTGTGAATAATTACCCAAACTCGTTTCCATTTACTAGATTAGGAAGTTTAACTTACATGCATGCAAGGTATCGGCTTTTATCTCCAATAATCAATTTATGTGTTCTACCCTTTTAGCCAAAACCTGAGAATTAAAAGGAAATGGGGTGGGGACTCACCTCTTAGAGTGAAGAAGATGAAAATTACTCAATAACTTCAAGGCTCGAGTGATAGTGAAGAATCAATTTTGGGTGAAGATGGAACCTTCTCTCTCAAGAACTATCTCTTCCCTCTCTCTATTTTGTTAAGAAAACCGTTAAAATGGAAGGGGGTAAGTGTTTTAATGAACTGGGGGTCGGGTATAAAAATTAGAATTGTAAAAATGCCCCAAAGCAGAAATGCGGTCAGGAATGCGATCGCATTCCTGCTATGCGGTCCGCATTCCTGTCACATAAATGGACCTCAAATAGGCCAAACAAACCAGATTGCCCAGGTATGCGACCACTATGTGATCGCATAGTGTGTCACATAACCTCCTCCGCAAAGAAAAATGGAGGTGCAAGAATGCGACAGCTATGCGGTCCGCATTCTCAAAATGCGATCGCATCTTGGACCGCATAGTTGTCCTCAAATTGGACAACAGTCTGTCCATATATGCGATCACTATGGGATCCGCATACCTATTATGCAATCACATAGTGCGTCCCAGAACAGCGCAACTCTGGAAAATTTTATCATTTAAGTCCCGGGGTACTTTTTACTCAAAAAGGGTCCGTTTTAAGAATTTCTACAGTTATAAAAACACGGGGACATATTTGGGAATTATTTTTAGCCATGAAATTTTACGGTTCTTTACATAAATTCCATGTAGCCTCCTGCTTATAATTGTTGTTCACAACACACCCATAAATAAGGCTCTACTGGACACGGCTCGTAGACTCCCTAGGATAGAACTGCTCTGATACCACTTTTGTAACGACCCAAACCGATGGGCCGCACGTCGCGCCCGGTATATTACTTAACCGAGTACCAACATAACATATTTTTCATATCATACTATCATAGGTAAATGATCCGGAGAGGCTATCATGAGATAAATAGAATAAAACATGAGAGAATACCAATTTATACATAAGACATACGGGTATATAAGATAAAAATGATCACTTCTACAATGAACATAGGGTGAGAAGGCCATACAATCTTTAACGTATATGACATATGTCTACAAGACTCTAAGAGGAGATAAATACCATAAAATTCGGGACAGGCCCCGCCATACTAAACAATACATGTCGAAATCATACTGACCAAATAAGCAACTCTGGAGCAAATAGAGCACACCAACATCTTCCGCTGAGCTGATTGCCTATTTGGAGAGCTCTAAACTGGTCTATTAGGACCTGCAGGCATGAAGCGCAGCGTCCCCAAGCAAAAGGGATGTCTTTACAAATAAGGTACTGAGTATGTAAGAAATGAGAATCAGTAAATAATAGACATGAGAGAAACATGGAGTAAATGACTCAAAGTGTAAGTATGAATAACTCTGTGAATCATTAATATTTATAATGTCATGCATATGCGTATGAATGTCATACCATGCATAGTTATATGCGTTCATAACATCATCAAGCCTCTGAGGGCATCCCATCATATCATTTCGGCCACTATGGAAAAATCATCAACGTATACCAGCTGATCAGGTGGTGGTGTGTATATAACGTTGTAACCTTTCCCATATCCCATATACATATATATACATATAGATATATATATATATATATATATATATATATATATATATATACGTGTGTATAACGCCATATGTTCATGGATCAATGTGCATGTATAAATGAATGAAATGCATAATAAGTACGTTAATAAGATTTTTCGGAACGCCGTAAGATCATTATACCTTTGACTAATGTCATGAAGTACACTTTATCAACTTACGTATTTTCTGAGACCCAAGAACAGATGATAGAACAATGGTACACATGGGAAATCAAGAACATAAGCATCTCTAGTATTTCTATGAATAGAATCATTTATAAAAGTTATGCATTTCCTCGTTTCATTTGTATTGAATGGATCACGCCAAAAAGAAAGAAAGGATGGACTTAACATACCTGAACCGATTTTTCTTGACAATCCCACTAACATATGTCTTTTGCGATAACACGTAGCAGCAGATCGAAGTAGGAAAAAAATTTGCATGATATTCTTGAAAAATATTGTACCGTTGCTCTCTTAGAATTGCAAATCCCATTGCTATTATGCAATATAACTTCGAATGAAATTTTGTTAAAGGAAAATCACGTTGCAAATCTATCTCACTTTGTGAATTTGATCATAAAGTTTGTGTATGGCTTTTGTTGAAGCTTTCTTCGTATGAATTTCCATATTTACACTTGCTGAAGCTTTCCTTCTATATAAGCACCATCCTTAAGTGATTTAGAGAGCTCTTTTATCCTAGTGGGTGTGGGCCCACTTAGGAGATGACTTGGCCACAAAACATCTCTATATAAACGAGCTACTAGTTTAAGTTGCGAACATAGCCCTTACCAGCACTGGTTTTGAATCTCCTTATGCTATGGTAGATTGAGTTCAGTTGTATGAAGAATTTCTTGGAAGGTATTAAGGACTCAACGGATTTAAGGTATGTTAAGGCACTTCCTTCTTTCTTTTGGCATGATATAAAGTGAAATGAATGAAAATGATATTTCATAACGGATCTACTCCTAGCAGCTAAGGTTGTCCATGTTGTTCTTTCCTGATAAAGTTATTCTAAGCATGTATGTATGATGCTTGAATTCTATTGAGGCTCATATTGATGGTTTGATGTCCACAACGTTAATAGAAGGTGGGATGACCATAGATCACTCTGAAAGATTTAGAACGTGATCCCATGAGTCCAACATGCATTTTATATATGTATCTATTATACTCTATCAAGCAACGCTATAGTCGACCGGGTATGGCACCTATTGTGTAAGCACCAATCAATTGGGTTTTACTGAGCTCCACGTTGTCGGGTACGATTCTACTAAGCCTTGTGATAGCCGGGTACGTTTTTACCAAGTCCTCTTCGAGGCCGAGTAGGATAGGATATAATGATGATGATGCCCACAGAGGCGTATGTTTTCAAAAGTTTATGTATATATATGTATTATGAATTTCATGGGAGTATTCCTCAAAGGCACTCAGATGCTACAGGTTGTATCTCCTTTATCTCTCTTTACATTACAGTTCTTATTTATGATTTTCTGCCTTACATTTCGGTACTTTATTCATACTGAAGTCCCTTTTGCCTGGGGACGATGAGTTTAATGCCCGCAGGTCCCAATGGACAGGTTTATAGTCTTCCTAGTAGGCTATCAGCTCAGTAGAAGGTGTTGGTACACTCCACTTGCTATGGAGTTGCCTATTTGGTTAGTGTGCTTTGGACATGTATTCATTGGTATGGCGGGGTCGTGTCCCAACCTTTATGACGTTTCTTTACTCTTAGAGGCTTATAGACAAATGTCATGTGTAAGTATACTTGTATGGCCTTGCCGGCCTATATTTTGAGTTTACAATGATCATGTCGGCCTTATAGGCCCGTATGTCTGATGTATGAGTTTGTATATTATGTTGGGTCATCATATATCGAGTATTCCCTTATGTTTTATTCTGGTTATCTCATAACATCTTTTCTATCTCATTTACCCATGATAGTACAAAACAAAATGGCATGTTGGTACTCGGTTGAGTAAGGCACTGGGTGCCCATCGCGACCCTTTAGTTTGGGTCACGACAGAGAGATCTGTTACCGTCTCCCCAGGGACATTATATCCTCGTCAGAATATCCAATTCGTGAGACTTGGAATTATACTCGGTTCTCTTAAATGCGTACTTTTATTTATCATATTTTGAGAAAATTTCCATCCTCTTGAATTTTATTTTTTCTTTTTAGCCACTCACTGGGTTCCCCCATAGTTGAAGATCTATCTTAGTGGGTTCAAAAAAAATTTGGACACTTCCATGCTGGAACTCCACACGTGGAAGGAAATTTCAATAAAGAAAAACTAGAAGTGCAAGAATCATTGTGACAACACCTTCGTTCATTCTTCTCGTTAACATGTATCTTCATTTGGCAATAGAATGTTTACCTTTCCATTTTGTATTACAATCTCAGGCCATACCAAAGGATCATTTGTCCTTCAAGTTGTCGTTTCGCTGGACCTGAAGGTGGCCCAACATCAGCTTCAAAAATTCCTTGACTGGAAAATGGCCCGTGATACAATATCTTCTTTTTGTGAAGCTGCATCATCTTTCAGTCCCTGACCCCAGGATAAGAGGGCTAGAAAAAGACACTCTTAAAAAATTGGGGAGAAGGTGCAGCCTCCTATCACAAAGGAAATTTCTGAAGGATCAGATACTATAGTGCTTGAGGAAGAGGAAACCGAGGAAGATGTTGAAACTGTTTCTCTTCAAATGTTAAGAAAAGATAGAGCCCCGATAGCTGATCTGGAGGAAACAAAGAGACTCTTTCAAGAGTTTGAATTAGTTGAATTAGCCGACTCACCCTTCCAAGCTCCGATAGATTCTCTAGTTAGAAGGGTGTTACTCCGAGCAGACTTACCACCATCCACTCCACCGGATACTACTGACCGAGAACAAGGTATTCATTCACCCCGGTTGCTAGACCACTAGTACATAAAAAGTGCTTTTCCAGCTTCAATGCAGGACCCTAATGGTAAAAGTAGTGTTACTATTATTATTGCGGGTGAATTTCATATTCTCTCCAAGCCGATTCGAGTAGCCAATTATATGAAACTTCTATCTATGGAGAAATACTAGAGGAAAATGGATGCTCTTTCTGCTGAGTGTTTAATCAGCAACAATATGCACCTTTCTGCTCAAGCACCTTATGCATTCATACCATATTTCCTATTATCATCTTGTACTTCTTGTTGTGATAACCATAAAGCTTACCTTTCAAGCTAACCTTCTTGCCGTCGAGGTTCTCCAAAAGATGATAATAGAGAATGAAGCACGTCGATCTGAGCGGTCTAACATGCTAAGCAGCTTAGGGATTTAGGTCTAAACTTACACATATAGAAGAGTTCGAGGCCCGGTTGGAGGAAACGGAGCAAGAAGAAAGGGCTCACGATCTAGAAGTCACTCAGCTACATGTTGAACTTTCTGAGTTAAAGGGTAAGTGGGCAGAACTGCTAGATTCTCTAACTTCGGCTGCTGAATGGGAGTCTGCTTCAAAGGAAAAGGCTCGAGCCTTGGAAGCCGACCTCCTTTCTAAAGCTGAAGAAGCTATTTTGCCCGAAGAGAAAAGGGCCAAAATGGAGGAAAGGCTCTGAAAGGTCATGAAACAGAACCGAAAACATGCAAAATCCAGTTCTGACCTAGCGAAGACCTACAAGATTTTAAAGGATGAACTCCAGCGGCTGGAGTCGAATATCAAAGAACTCCATTCTAGATTTGGAGCTCAAGAGCACTCCTTCGTGCTTGAGAAGACTTATGTTGTTTACATCATGCAAAGGAAGACTTTAGAGGATGCCAAAATCAGCATTAAGAATATATATGATTGTATTACCGAGACTCGTGCTTTAGAAACAACCTCCCTTGAGAATATACCTGTCCGACCTACTATTTCAAGTTCTTCAGAAAATTGCTCCGAATCTTTTGAACTTGAAGAAGAAGAAGAAGATGAAGATGTAGAGCATGAACATGAAGATACATATTAATAAGCTTCTGCTTCAAAAAATTAGGGCCCGTGGAACGCTCCAACTTTAGAGACCTCCCAACCCTCGACATCTGCTGATAAAGTAGATTAATCAATCATGTAAAATTTTCCATTCTTTTAAAACCCTTTTATCTTTTTTGGGCTATTTTTTTGGGAGGCCTAGGGTTTTGGAAAAGGTGACAAAAAAACTTGTGCTTTTATTTCTTTAATGTTCATAAATTTTTTTTTTTTTTTTTATTTTTTTATAATATTTTAGAGGTTAAATATATGGCACCATTATTCCCACTCAACTTAGAGAATTAAGGACCGACTTTTCATGATTTTGATGGGCAGATTAATTCCTATCGCTAACTAAAAAAACAAAACCGACAACTAAGGAACAATAGAAAATCTCGTCCTTGTAAGTGTACTTTCAGGGGCGAGAATCTTAGCTCGTCGTTAAATGTTGGTCGTTAATCAGTGTCACGGCCCGAATTTCCCACCATCGGGACCGTGATGGCGCCTAATATTGAACCCGCTACGCAAGCCAAGGTTACCGGTTATTCTATATTGTTTCTTTATTTTTAGCAATTAGTCAGTGACATATAAGATTAGCGGAAATAAAAGTGCGGAAGAAATAGAATCTAACAAATTAATTAAATACTATTACAAAATGTATAATAACAACTCCAAGAATTTTGCGTCACAATTTCACGGACTGTCTATGAATACTACAAATAGAGGTCAAAGCATACCAAATACTACTATCTCAGGAATACATAAGACAGGAAAGAAATAGGATAGAAGGAGACGCCAAGGCCTGCGGACGCCTGCAGACGCCTGCAGGACTACCTCGGGGTCTCCACTGAACTGAAGACAACAACCTCGATCTATGGTCCGAAGGGTCCAATACCGGGATCTGCACAGAAAGTGCAGAGTGCAGCATCAATACAACGGACCCCATGTACTGAGTAAGTGTTGATCCTAACCTCGGTGAAGTAGTGATGAGGCTAGGATACGACAATCAAATAAACATGTGTAGTTTAATCATATACGGAGACAATAATAACAACAACAAATAAGCATCTAAATACAAAGAAAATGGGACACATGCTGAGGGGAGGAAATTCAAGTAATGGAAATAACGAAGTAAAGCAAAAAATAAGATATCAATTTAAACAACAGAAGTAACAACACAAAAACAAGTGCACGACATCAGCCTTCGTGCTTTTACTCTAATCCTCACCAAATAATAAATAGAATGCACGGCATCACCCTTCATGCTTTTACTCTCATCCTCACAATAAATCAATAGAAACACCAAGGCATCACCCTTCGTGTCTTTAATTTCATAATATGGCACATCATCACCCTTCGTTCTTTTACACTCTCTTACAATATCATACACGGCATCACCCTTCGTGCTTTCACACTCTTCCTCACCCAAACAAATCAATAACAACAATCCGGCAAGGAAATGAATAACATAAACAATAATAAAAACAACAACGTCCCAGCAAGGGAAAACAACAGTATAATCAATATCATCCTGGGAAGGGAAATAGCTATAAAAAATCTCACTTAGGAGTTTAAATTCATATAGAAATTCTCAACTTGAACCAATACTGAACAATAGGAATTACCAATGAAATGCTATCATCATGGATAATTATCAAATTTAACGCAAGTAGTGCTTAATGAAAAATCACATAAATCACAATATTCGACTAACGGGCATGCTTGACACCAACGTATAGATACTCGTCACCACACCTATACGTTGAACATAACACTAACACATACCAAATAAGACACAATACATATTCCCTCAAGATAAGTTTAAGCCTAACACTTGCCTCGAATTCCAAGGCTAAACTCAAGCCTCAATTACCACTTTCCCTTAAGAATTTGCATCTGATGCACTTGTATTTGTGTCGATTATCTTGAAAATATTCTAACACATGTTAATTGCGACAAAACATGGAACAAGTCATATGAAAATCTCAACGAAATCACATTGCGTATGCAAAGAAAATCATGGCCGAAACATTTCCTCAAGAGCTTTGAAACAACGTTGCTATGTTCTTTAGCTTAGAAAGTGATTTGGATAACGTTTCTTATGTGCTTGGCTGAGGCTCTCTTGTGATGTGGATTTTAATGTTTCTCTGCTCTCTTGTGATTTGGATGGTAATGCTTCTAAGAGATGGGAAAGAGAATGGAACTATATGATTTTCCAATCACTTTTTGAAGCTTTCATTCGTTTCCTAGCAAAATATAAGATGGAGGTCTTTTTAAAATCATAGTTTTTATGCCCCACCTATTGGGATGACTAAGCCACTAAGTTTAATAGCTTTTTCCACCTATTTCATGCACATAAGAGTCACCCTATTGAGCTTGAATTGCTGCCACGTTTGGGAGCCTTAAGCTTACCCAATGACTCATCACTAACTTTACACATGTTAGCCATGCATTTTAAGTAGCTTTACACATGTTAGCCATGCACTTTAAGTAGCTTCACATATGTTAGCCATGCACTTTAAGTTCTATGAAACTTAGTTCCACCCTTGGCCAAATTAATGCCATGTGGAAGCCTGTTGAAGTTCCTCTTTACATGTGTCATCCCTTGGCCAACCTTTCATTACATGGAGTTACCACATATCTTTGTCTGTATATATATATGACACTTACTACCACTTGTCCACATCACATGGCTTATGACCACGTGATACTTTAGTCAATAGAGCTAATAAATTTCTAGTCTATCCTACAATCTTCCATTTAACTAACTACACATATAATTAATTCTAGCACTCAACTTACTTAAATACTAATATACTTCACATATCTTACTATTTTAAAAGAAAATTAACATTTTCCTCAATTTTTCCTATAACAGCTTTTTGGATATACGCCCGGACTGCATACGCAAAACGAGGTGACAAAAAAGGAGGTTTTCAAGGCCTCTGAACACATTTTTGAATTATAAAATAAGAGATGAATTTTTTTGGGTCATCACATTCTCCACTTAGAAAACAAACATCTGTCCTCTAATGGACATAGAAAAGTACCTGAATTGGGGAAAAGGTGGGGATATCGACTCTGCATATCGGACTCGAACTCCCAGGTGGCTGACTCGGCAGGATGACCTCTCCACTAAACACGAACCGAAGGATAACTCTTCGATCTCAACTGACGAATCTGTCGGTCTAATATGGCTACCGACTCCTCCTCATAGGTCAAATCCTTGTCCAAATAGACACTGCTGAAGTCTAACACATGCGATGGATCGCCGTGATACTTCCAAAGCATAGACATGTGAAACAGTGGGTGCACAACTGATAAATTTAGTAGCAATGCAAGTCTGTAAGCCACCTCTCCCACTCTATCAAGGATCTCAAAAGGACCGATGTACCTAGGGCTTATCTTGCCCTTCTTCCCAAATCTCATCATGCCCTTCATGGGCGACACCTGAAGCATCACCGGCTCTCCGACCATGAATGCCACATCGCGAACTCGGCGGTCGGCATAACTCTTCTGCCTGGACTGATCTGTACGAAGTCTGTCCTGAATGATCTTAACCTTATCCAAGGCATCCTACACTAAGTCTGTACCTAACAACCGAGCCTCTCCCAGCTCAAACCATCCAACCGACACCGCCTACCATATAGTGCCTGATAGGGAGCCATCTGAATACCCGATTGATAGCTATTGTTGTAGGAAAACTCAGCTAATGGAAAGAACTGATCCCACGAACCTCCAAAGTCAATATCACAGGCTCGGAGCATATCCTCCAAAATCTGAATAGTATGCTCGGACTGTGTGTCCGTCTGTGGATAAAATGTTGTGCTCAACTAAACCCGCGTGCCCAACTAACACTGGACTGCCCTCCAGAAATACGAGGTAAACTGCGTACCTCGGTTGGAAATACTAGACACGGGCACACCATGAATACGGACAATCTCCATAATGTAGATCTCTGCCAATCTTTCCGAGTAATATAAAGCTGCCACAGGGATGAAATGTGCTAACTTGGTCATCCTATCCACAATAACCCATACCGCATTGAACATCCTCTAAGTCTGTGGGAGCCCAACAACGAAGTCCATAATGATACGCTTCCACTTCCACTCAGGAATCTAAACCTGCTGAAGCAATCCACCAGGCCTCTAATGCTCGTACTTAACCTGCTGATAATTCAAACATCGCGCTACATATTCCACAATGTGCTTCTTCATCCTCCTCCACCAATAATATTTCCGCAAATCCTGATACAACTCTGCGGCGCCCCGATGAATTGAATACCGGGAACTATGGGCTTCTTCTAAAATCAACTCACGAAGTCCATCCACATTAGGGACACAAATACGACCTTGCATCCGTAAAACTCCATCATCACCAACTATAACCTGCTTGGCACAACTGTGTCCCTAAGGACACACAAATGATGATCATCATACTGCCGATTCCGAATACGATCAAATAATGAAGGACAAGCAACTGTATGAGCTAGAACACGGTCAGGCTCAGAAACATCCAATCTCGTGAACCAATTGGCTAAAGCCTAATATCCAAAGCAAGTGGTCTCTCCCCGACCGGAATATAAGCAAGGTTACCCGTACTGGCTGACTTCCTACTCACAGCATCGACCACCATATTGGCCTTCCCCGGATGATATAAGATGGTGATGTCATAGTCTTTCAACAACTCCAACCATCTCCTTTGCCTCAAATTCAACTCTTTCTTATTGAACAAATATTGCAAACTCTTGTGATTCGTGAACACCTCACATGACACGCCACATACATAATACCTCTGAATCTTCAGTGCGTGAACAATGGCTGCTAGCTCGAAATCATGAACTGGATAATTCTTCACATGGATCTTCAACTGACGCGAAGCATATGCAATAACCTTGCCATCCTGCATTATCACTGCACCAAGTACAACCCGAGAAGCATCACAATACACAGTATATGGCCCTGAAACTGTGGGCAAAACCAACACTGGTGCCGTGGTCAAGGCTATCTTGAGCTTCTGAAAGATCACCTCACACTCATCTGACCACCTAAATTGGGCACTCTTTTGAGTCAACCTGGTCATCGGGGATGCAATGGAGGAGAACCCCTCCACGAATCGACGGTAGTAGCCTGCCAAACCCAAAAAACTCCGGATCTCTATGGCTAATGTGGGTCTAGGCCAATCCTCGACCGATGAGATCTTCTTAGGATCCACCTGAATACCCTCTGCTGACACAACATGACCCAGAAATGCAACTGAGCTCAACCAACTCAACTGTCCTTCAGAGTCTAAATAACGACTCGAAGGTGCTGCTCATGCTCCTCCTGGATGCAGGAATAAATCAGAATATCATCAATGAAGACACAAGAAGGAATCCAAATAAGGCCTGAACACTCGGTTCATCGAGTCCATGAAAGCTTCTGGGGCATTTGTCAACCCGAATGACATCACTAAGAACTCATAATGCATGTACCGAGTGCGAAAAGTTGTCTTAGGGACATCGGATGCCCTAATCCTCAACTGATGGTAGCCAGATCTCAAATCAATCTTCGAAAATACCTTAGCACCCTGAAGCTGGTCAAACAAGTCATCAATCCTCGGCAATGGATACTTATTCTTGATGGTAACCTCGTTCAACTGCCGATAATCTATGCACATCCTCATCGATCCATCCTTGTTCTTAACGAACAACTTCGGCGCACCCCAAGGCAAAACACTACGCCTAATAAAGCCTTTATCAAGAAAATCCTGCAACTCTTATCTCAACTCCTTCAACTGTGGTGGGGCCATAAGATATGACGGAATAGAAATGGGTTGAGTGCCTGGTACCAAATCAATGCAAAAGTCAATATCCCTATCGGGTGGCATACCTGGCAGGTCTGCAGGAAATACCTCTAGAAACTCACGAACAACAGGCACAGAGTCCTTAGGAGGAACCTCAGCACTAGAATCACGAACATATGCCAAATAGGCCAAACACCCCTTCTCGACCATGCGCCGAGCCTTCATATAAGTGATAACCCTGCTGGAAGAATGACCAGGAGTCCCTCTCCACTCCAGTCAAGGCAACCCCGACAATGCTAAGGACACGGTGTTGGTGTGAAAATCCAAAATGGCATGACACGACGACAACAAATCCACCCCCAAAATGACATCAAAATCTACCATACCTAGGAGTAGAAGATCTACGCTGGTCTCTAGACCCCCGATAACCACTACACACGAACGGTAGACATGATCTACCACAATAGGATCACTCATTGGTGTAGACATATATACAGGGGTACTCAAAGAGTCACGAGGCATAACCAAGTAAGGGGAAAAATAAGATGACACATAGGAATATGTGGACCCTGGATAAAATAGAATGGAAGCATCCCTGCTGCAAACTGAAACCATACCTGTGATAACTGCATCAGAGGCCTCAGCCTCAGGTCTGGCTGGAATAGCATAGCATCGGGGCTGAGCCCCACCAATCAGAACTACATCCTTGGGACGACCTCCTGCTGGCTGACCTCTACCTCTAGCGGTCTGGCCTCCACCTCTAACGGCCTAACCTCCACCTCTAACACCTCGACCCCCACCTCTAACTGGATGAACGGGCGGTGGAACACCTGGTGCTGGAACCATGGCACGAGAACCCTGGTGCTGAGAACTTCCCGAGGCTAGAGGGAAATATCTAGCAGTGTGGCCCTGACCACCACATGTATAACAAGATCTCGATGATGAGAAATTTTTCTCTAAAACTGACCTAGGCGATATGAGTAACCACCCTAAAAACTATGGAGTGGCGGTGCACTCATAGGAGCTGGTGGTGCATTGTAGGGCAACTGATCAGAATACTGCATGTGGGAACCACGGCCACCTAGAGCACTACGAGAAACCTGAAGTGCTGAATGAAACGGTCTAGGAGGATGGCCCCTACCAAAAGAATCCCTGCCTCCAGATGAAGCACCACTGAACCGGAAAAATGACGAGGCATCTTGTCAGACCCATGACCACTCCCCTGTGATAGAACTATCTCGACTCGTCTGGCCACATTGGTCGCATCCTAAAAGGAAATATCACTCACAACCTCTCTAGCCATCTACAATTTGATTGCTTGAGCTAGTCCCTCAATAAACATCCTCACCCTCTCTCGGTCGGTGGGAAGTATCATAATAGCATGACGAGCCAAGGTAATGAATCTAGTTTCATATTGAGTGACGGTCATAGAACCCTGCTAGAGATGCTCAAACTGCCTCCGATACTCCTCTCTCTATGTGATAGGAAGGAAATTCTCCAGAAACAAATCAGAGAACTGGGCCCAAGTTAAAGGCGGTGACCCAGCTGGTCCTACCAAACAATAATATCTCCACAAAGTCTTGGCGCGACCTGACAGACAGAAAATAGCAAAATTGACCCCATTGGTCTCCACTATCCCCATGTTCCGTAGAACCTCGTGACAGCTATCCAAATAGTCTTGGGGATCCTCTGAAGATGCATCGCTATAATTAGTAGTAAACAAATTTGTGAACATGTCCCATCTCCAAAATTATCAGTAGACATAGTTTCTCCATCACCGGCCTGAGCCACAACACCCGGCTGAAATACCCCAGCTATCTGAGCTGCTGGAGTCTGAAACTGAGGAGCCATCTGCTCCGGAGTGCAAGTAGCGGAGTTTGGTTTCCTCCCCCAGCCTCAGAGACGGCTGGTGCTGCAGGAGGTAAACCTGCCTGAGCAACACTCTCCATGAGGCCCACTAGATGGACCAAAGCATCCTAAAGTACCCAGGTAGCAATGAAACCCTCGTGAACCTGAGCTGGCCCAACCAGGATTGTCTGGGCAGGAACCTCATCAGCAAACTTTACCTGAGGCTCCGCCGCTGGGGCTGCTGCTCTAGGCTGAGCTCTGTCCCTACCTCGGCCTCTACCACGGCCTCGGCCTTGTCCTTGGTCCCTCGTAGGAGCTGCAACTGGGGACTCGCGCTGATGATCAGTGGATGAAGAAGCACGTGTTCTATCCATCTGCGAGAGAACAAAGTAGAAACTTAATTAGAATTGAGAAATAAACCGCACGACAAGGAAGAATAAATGTGAGGTCATTCCTAAACTCTGTAGCTTCTAGGGGATAAGTACAGACGTCTCCGTACTGATCCCTCAGACTCTACTAAGCTTGTTCGTGCATTGTGAGATCTAAGCAACCTAGTGCTCTGATACCAACTTGTCACAACCCGAATTTACCACCGTCCGGACCGTGATGGCGCCTAACATTGAATCCGCCAGGCAAGCCAACATTACCGGTTGTTCCGTATTGTTTCTTTATTTTTAGCAATAAGTCAGTGACATACAAGATCAACAGAAATAAAAGTGCGGAAGAAATAAAATCTAACAACTTAATTAAATACTATTACAAAATCAATAATAACAACTCCCAGAATTTGGTGTCATAATTTCACGGAATGTCTATGAATACAACAAATAGAGGTCTGAGCAAACAAAATACTACTATCTCAGGAATACATAAGACAGGGAAGAAATAGGATAGAAGGAGACGCCAAGGCTTGCAGACGCCTGCAAGACTACCTCGGGGTCTCCACTGAACTAAAGGCAGCAACCTCGATCTATGGTCCAAAGGGTGCAGCATCAGTACAACCGACCCCATGTACTGAGTAAGCATCGAGCCTAACCTCGGTGAAGTAGTGCTGAGGCTAGGACACGAAAATCAAATAAACCTGTGTATTTTAATCATATACGGAGACAATTATAACAACAATAAATAAGCAACTAAATACAAAGAAAATGGGAACATGATGAGGGGAGGAAATTCAAGTAATGGAAATAACAAAGTAAAGCAACAAATAAGATATCAATTTAAACAACAGAAGTAACAAAACAAAAACAAGTGCATGACCTCACCCTTCGTGCTTTTACTCTCATCCTCACCAAATAATAAATAGATTGCACGGCATCACCCTTCGTGCTTTTACTCCCATCCTCACAATATATCAATATAAACGGCACGTCATCACCCTTCGTGCTTTTACACTCTCACACAATATCATACACGACATCACCCTTCGTGCTTTAACACTCTTCCTCACCTAAACAAATCAGTAACAACAATCCGGAAAGGAAATCAATAACATAAATAATAATAAAAAATCGTAACGTCCCAGCAAGGGAAAACACAGTAGAATCAATATCATCCCGTCAAGGACAACATCTATAACCAATCCCACTTAGTTCTTTAACTTCATGTATAAATTCTCAACTTGAACAAATGCTCAACAATAGGAAATACCAATTAAATGATATCATCATGGATAATTATCAAATTTAACCTAAGTAGTGTTTAATGAAAAATCACATAAATCACAATATTCGACTAACGGGCATTCTTGACACCAATGTATAGATACTCATCACCACACCTATACGTTGAACAAAACACTAACACATAGAAAGTAAGGTACAATACCTATTTCCTCAAGCTAAGGTTAAGCCAAACACTTACCTCGAATTCCACGGCCAAACTCAAGCCTTAATTACTTCTTTTCCTTTAGAATTCGCCTCCAATTCACTTGTATTGGGTCGATTCTCTTGACAATCTTCTAACACACGTTAATTGCGATAAAACATGGAATAGTTCATATGAAAATCTCAACGAAATCACGCTGCGTATGCAAAGAAAATCATGGCTGAAACATTTCATCAAGAGCTTTGCAATAACGTTGCTATAGTCTTTAGCTTAAAAAGTGATTTGGATAAAATTTCTTATGTGCTTGTGGATCTCTTGTGATTTGTATTATAATATTTATCTGCTCTCTTGTGATTATGGTAACGTTTTTAAGAGATGTGAAAGAGAATGGAACTATATGATTTTATAATCACTCTTTGAAGCTTTCATCCGCTTGCTAGAAAAATTTAAGATTAAGGTCTTTTTAAAATCATAGTTTGTGAACCCCACCTAAGCCACTAAGTTTACTATCTTTTGCCACCTATTTCATGCACTTAAGAGTCACCATATTGAGCTTGAATTTCTTCCACGTTTGGGAGCCTCAAGCTTACCCAATGAACCATCACTAACTTTACACATCTTAACCATGCACTTTAAGTAACTTTACACATGTTAGCCATGCACTTTAAGTAATTTGCACATGTTATCCATCCACTTTAAGTAGCTTTATACATGTTAGCCATACCCTTTAAGTGCTATGAAACTTAGTTTCACCCTTGGAAAAATTAATGCCATGTGGAAGCCCATTAAAGTTCCTATTTACATGTGTCATCCCTTGGCCAACCTTTTATTACATGGAGCCACCACATATCTTTGCATGTATAGATATATGAAACTTACTACCACTTTTTCCACATCCCATGGCTTATGACTACGTGCTACTTTAGTCAATAGTAGTAATAAATTTCTAGTCTACCCTAGAATCTTCCATTTAACTAACTACACATATAATTAATTCTAGCACTCAACTCACTAAAATACTAATATACTTCACATATCTTACTATTTTAAAAGCAACTTAGCATTTTCCTCAATTTTTCCTATAACAACTTTCCGGATATACGCCCGGACTACATACGCAAAACGAGGTGAGAAAAAAAGGAGGTTTTCAAGGTCTCGGAACACAGTTTTGACTTATAAAACGAGAGATGACATTTTTGGGTCATCACAATAAGCTAGTATTTTAAGATAAAAAAAGATGTTTGTCACGACCCGAAATCCGTAAAGGTCGTGATGGCGCCGGACACTACTGTCAAGCCAATCAACACTAAATACTTAATTAAATTCTCATTTTTAATATTTCTGAAGTCGTAAATTTACTTCAATTTAACTAGTAAAAGATGAACTTTAAAAAATAAATGATAATGTTTTACGATTTCAATACTGAATATCCCATTATTCTCTCTGAACTCGGTGTCAGAAGTGCATGGGCATTTACTAGGTAATAAAAAAAATACAATAACTGTCCGAAGTAAAAATTTGGGCAGAAAAGGAAATCCATATACTCTGAAAGAGGCTCTGCTGGTTGCGGATCGTACAAAAGATGCAGCTCACCTATGTCCCCATGTCAATCATGTTGTTGCTCCCACTAGGTCACTAACCATGCATGTGCCTGTACAATAAAATGTACAATAATTGTAGTATGAGTATGAAAATAATGCGTACCCAGTAAGTACCCAGTGTAATCTCGAAGAAGTAGCGACGAGAGGTCGACTCCGATACTTACTATGGACAACAATAATATATCGATAATATGATTAATCATGGGTTTAATAAGATAAATGTAAACTCAATAACATGAAGCAGGTAAAAATTTCTTTTGTTAATAGGAGATTTCCAAATTTATTTTCATATTTTAACAATTTACATCTCCGGCCAATAAGGCCACATCAATCATCAATAATTCAAAAACAAATAATTAAGTCATGCACAATCATGCCGATATCATACGGTCTGATCTGTGTACTGTCGGAGGGTTGAACGACGCAAATCATAGATGCATCTGTTTAATCTTTTGAGGCGTTCACCCTGTTCCACAAAAGGAAAACACAATCAAACAGTCAATCAAGAATTCACCAAGGAGTAATTATCCAAGGAAATGGCAATCTTCTTTTAATGGTCAAGAAAATAAAGTTTAACCTTTAAATTCATTTACCAAGTTCGATATGATTTAAGCAATTTAAATTTGACAATGAGGTTACAAATATCGCAAGTATATCATGCTTTTGGGTCCTAAACTACCCAGACTTAAGCATAATAGTAGCTACGCACGAACTCTCATCACCTCGTGCTTACGTAGTCCCCACAAATATAAGAACATATTGAATTATTTCACCGATGGGGTAAATTCCGTCTTACAAGATTAGAAAGGAGACTTACCTCGCTCCGAAGTTCCATATTTGGCTCCCAAGCTCTTCCGACGACTCAAACCGATGCCCAACGCTCCAATACTAGTCAATAATTGTGCAAACCCGTAAATATATGCTCAAATACTCATAATAATCCAATTTATAACAATTTCTAACCCCGATCGAGAAGTCGATAAAATCACCCTAGGACCCACGTGTCCGGA
Source organism: Nicotiana paniculata (assembly GCA_005239505.1). Classification (NCBI taxonomy): domain Eukaryota; kingdom Viridiplantae; phylum Streptophyta; class Magnoliopsida; order Solanales; family Solanaceae; genus Nicotiana; species Nicotiana paniculata. The sequence continues at coordinate 69,858 of ML321524.1, read as the reverse complement.
TTCCGAAATTTTTCGAAAATAAACTTTACCCATAACACCACCAACTCAATTATATAACTTATTCCAAATTCCATGTCCAATTTTGTGGTCAAAATTAAAGATTATAAATTTTCTAGGTTTTCTACCAAAACCCCCACAATTTCTACCAATTTTCATGTTCAAATCCTTATAAAATCCATGTATTTAACTTATAATTAAGCGGGAATAACTTACCTTGACTTGAATGATGAAAATACCGACTTGGAACTCCCCAAAAATCGTCCAACCAAGAGTGAATGAGATAAAATAGGCCAAATCCCGATTTAAAAGAACCCTTCTGGCCAGACGACTTTCGCATTTGCGGTCCACTAGTCGTTTATGCGGCTTCGGGCCTGCGGACATTCCCATCGTAGGTCCGGCTTTCCACCAAGCCCAGCAAAGTCTGCTTTTGCAGAAAAAAACCCGCTCCTGCGGTCATGCTTCTTTGGAGCCTTGACCGCTCTTGCGGTCCAACGCCAAAGGTCTAACCCCGCTTCTGCAATGCCCTCTCCGCTTATACAGATGCGCATCAGGGCTCCAAGCTCCACATTTATGACCCTTTGCCTAGGTGGTCCAGGACCGCTTCTACAACCATAACTCCGCACCTGCGGCCTTTTCATGGATGTGAGATTGCACTAGACACCAGTTGCTTCAGCTCTTTCTCAAATTCTAAGTTCGATCCGTTAACTACCCAGAATCCACCCGAGGCCTCAGGGACCCCGTCTAATCACAGCCACAAGTTCCAAACACATAACGTGGACCTTCTCAAGGACTCAAATCATATTAAAAAACATCGAAATCATGAATCGTACCCCAAATTCAAGCTTTGTGAACTTTAGAACATCAATTTCTACACTCGATGCCGAAACCTATCAAATCATGTTCGATTGACCTCAAATTTTGCACAAAAGTTGTATGCAACATTACGGACCTAGTCCAACTTCCGGAAACGGATTTCAAACCGGATATCAAAAATTCCACCTCCGGTCATATTTCTCAAAAACCTTAAAAATTTTAACTTTAGCCAAATGACTCCAAAATGACCTACAGACCTGCGAATCCACTTCCGGATGCCCTCCTAGTTTCAGAATCACCATACAGAGCTATTTCGAGACTTAAAATCCCAAACGAACATTCATAACGTTGAAATGCACTTCAACCCATATTTATGAATTTCTTCCAAATGCCAACTTCCACAATAGACGCTGAAATGCTCCCAGATCATCCCAAACATGATCTGAACATACGCCCAAGTCTGAAACCACCATACAAACTTGTTGGAACCTTCAAATCCTGATTTCGAGGTCATTTACTAAAAAATCCAACATTAGTCGATTCTTCCAACTTAAACTTTCGAAATGAGAATTCTCTTTCCAAATCGACTCCGAACTTCCCGAATTTCAGTTTCGACCATGCGTACGAATCATAATACTTGAAGTAAAGTTTCTCATGGCCTCAAACCATCGGACAACATGCTAGAGATCAAAATGCCGGCTGGTCGTTACAATGTCACTTGATCCGTCCTTTTCTATTGATAAAGTTTGGAAAATTTTGCATCTGCTTGAATTTATTATCGGTTAATCTAGCTTCTAGTTTTTAACCTTTGAGTGGAAAGTTTTCATAAGAAATGGACCTTATATTTATGGTGCTCTTAAAGAGGACATGTCATTTTCATTCTGACACAATTACTTGATATTTTTATGATATTCATATATAGATAATATTAAACTATTTGGACAAAAAATAAGAGATTAATAGAAACAATATGATTTTTTTGTTTCTTCATTCTACTTTCAAAAGTAAATTTTGACAAGTAAAAAAAAATATTTTCCAAATAACTGATCTACCAATTCATGTGGCTAATTCATACTTCTCATTTCTACAGGGCTGGATGTATAGTCCTGGTCTCTGCAACTTGAGGTGATCCATAACAATTAAACTTCTAAGTTCGAAATAATCCCCCTGGTTTCAGCAGTCCCCGATACTACTTCATTACAGGGTAACATGTTTTACTTTCTTTTACTTTTAAGCTAGCACTTTTAGTGTTTAAGATCACGATCTGGTACCTGTAGGAATAACTCCCCTCCCCCCTCCCCAGTGTTAGAATGCAAAGTATGGATATTCAAACACTGTATTTCCTATTGCCATTAACAATTTATCCTTGTAATATGCTTTACATTGTTGCTTCATTAAAAAATTTACCTCAAAAATCCACTTGGGACAAAAATGGAAGAAGGAAAAAAGAGTGCAATGCGTACTTTCAATATAGTCATCAATCTTTAACAATAGTACCTTTTGAGCTGACTAAGATTCCAGTTGCTTGAAAATTTAACTCCATTTTTATTTTTAGTTGCAATGAACCTTTTTCGATTAAAACTAAAATCCGACAAGGTCCTTCCCAACTTGGTCACACCTTTCCGTTGTTGACTTCCTGAGCATGATGAGTCACTTTCTGTAGAATTAAGTCTTCTACCTTAAAATAATGGAGATTCACTCTACGGTTATAATACTACACCATTCTTTGCTTCTATGGCATCATCCTTACATAAGCCAAATTTTGGTGCTCATCAAGTAAATCTAGCTTAATCAATATGGCTTAAGCGTTTTCTTGCTTGCTTGTCTGAGAATATCTCATAGTTGGTTCACCTATCTCCACCAAAATTAAAGCCTCTGCTCCATATACAAGAGAAAAAGGAATTTCTTCAATGCTTGATGTTGCCGTGGTCCGGTATGCCTACAATACTCCAGATAACTTTTCAGGCCATTGCTTTTGGCATCCTATAACTTCTTCTTCACATTCTGGATTATTACTTGAATTTGTGGATCTGCTATAGCACTTGGATGATGTAATCCTTTTAATCTTCAATCCCTTTATGAATTTTGTGACTTTAGAGCCAATAAATTGTGGCATGTTGTCACATTTAATTTTTTTTGGTACTCTGAAGCGACATATAATATGATCCCAAACTAAATCTACCACCTCGCATTCTCCAATCTTCTTGAAAGTACCTGCTTCAACCCATATAGAGAAATAATCAATCCAAATTAAAAGAAATTTTACATGATCGGGTACTTGAGGTAAAGTTACAACTATATCCATTTCACATTTCATAAATGGCCATGTTGACACAACTAAATGTAAAAGTTTTGCCGGCTGGTGTACCAACTGAGCTTAACGTTGGCATTTATCACACTTCCAAACAACCAATTTTGTATTCTGCTTTATTTGGAGACAATTGTAACCAGCTCTCATTAACTTCTGGACCAATGAATCTGCTCAGAATGATTGCCGCAAATTCCTTCATGAACTTCCCTCATTACATAATAAGCTTTTGCGGGACCTAAGCATCGAGCTAACACACCCTGAAACGATCCTCGATACAGTTTTCCAACAAGACAATAATGGGAAGTCTTCTCCAATCCCATACTAAGTTTTATGAATTAACTTCACAATATCCATCCACATCCAGAACTGAATGCAACAACTGCACAATCGAATGAGAATTAGTTCCATTTAACTCTGTTGATGAAATCGAGTTAGCTAGTGCATCGACCTCTATATTTTCCTCTTACGGAATATAAATTAATGTCCACTCCCTGAACAAGGAAACCAAAACTTGGAGTTTGTTTAAATGGTGTTGCATACTCTCTTTTTCAGCGTAAAAGTCTCATATATATTTGATTGACCACCGGATGGGAATTATACTTCTACTTCAATTATCTCGGAGCCTAGTTCCTGAGCCAATTCAAGTACTACAATTCAATCCTCACACTCGCCTTCATTATTAGTTAAAGGAACAATTCGTATGACCTGCCTTAGGATATATCCAGAAGGAGTACTTAATTATTCCACCAACTGGACCCTTTCACATTGGATGTACAATCCGTAAACAAGGTCCATACACCAGACACAGTCCCTGACAACAAAACTACTTCCTTTGTAGCTCAAGGAATCATTAATAGACTGAAGTTAGCTATGAAGTTGGCCAAAACATGTGACTTGATCGAAGTTTGTGGTCTATATTTGTATACGGTCAAAACTGGGGATGACCGATTTTGAGGCTTCAACGACATTCTGAGCCCCGTCACGATTGCATCGGAGTAGAATCTGAAGATCAACCCCGAGATGCATTCCTCGAGGAAGTATATCGATGGATCGATATACCTCAATACAAAATAAAGATGGAAGACCGTCATGGAAAAGCGGGAAGCTACCAAGAGTACGTGGTTAAAGCTGACAACGCCTGCAAAATAGTGCAAGTCCGTACCAGACCATTATACAGTTGTATCAGCAGTATTTATTTGTAATAATTATGCTTGTACTATGTTGGGATTCTCCCTCCTATATAAAGGGGACCCTTGTCATTTTTTGGGACACATAAATATTGAATACAACAAGAACATTCTCTGCTTCCTTATCTAAACGTGCCCTAAAAATTGTTCCTCAGAATTATTGCCTTCAATTTATTGTGTTCATTGATTGTTCTTCATTTATTGCTCATTATTGATCACAAAGGATTATCCTCGAGGCCCTCCATATTGTTATTCCTCCATCGACCGTTCTATGTTAGGCACATAATTCGACCTCGAGGCCCTGCTTCGACCAGCTCGAGACCCTATTTTGTAACAATTTGGTTTGAATAACACTACTTTTCTTTACTCTTACCTTATTATCTTAGTTCACACTTAGCATCTATTGCCTAACAACTAGTATAAACATATATCACATTTTTTAGAACCACAAAATAAAATATAATTATCTACACAATTTTCAAGGTAAACACACCGTGGTGATAAAAATAATAGTGATTATTTTAGTGATGATTTTCTAAAAACATAAGTTGTTCTTCACACTTTTTCTTGTCCAAGAATCTTCGATTCCAGTTCAAAAAATTTCTAACTTAGTGAATGCACACGAAAACAATGGTCCTACAGATCATGGAGAGAATGGTATAGTTGTTTCAAACACCGGTGTACCACTGCAAAACCATAGGGTGGCACCAGCACCAATCCCCGTGGATGTGGGCTCACGCAATGCCTAACATGTCGATATACGTTCTCATACTGGCGGAAGTGTACACCGGGAATACCAACATGAAGCGCAGAAAACTCCAGCTGGGGAGGAAAGAAAAGTTAGCCTTTATGTCATTTTTGAAATGTACAGGCACAACAAGTGGCTATTGTTAAGCTACAAAGCCATCAAAAAACCCCAAGCACAGCACCGCCGGAAATGGCTCCTGGAGTCGAGCAGACACTTGAAAGGTCTAGCAAAAATGGATCAGCAGCCGACCCCGCTATGATGAAGATGCTCGAAGACCTCATAAAGAGAAATGAATCAGGAGAAAAGAAGATAGAAGCTAACGACAAAAAGGTAGAGACCTATAACTCGAGGGTCGATCAGATCTCTGGCGCGCCCCCAATTCTGAAGGGTGTAGATTCTAAGAAGTTCGTGCAAAGCCATTCCCATCAAGCGCGGCTCCGAAGCCCATCCCGAAGAAGTTCAGAATGCCTTATCTAACAGGATATCGGACCCCAATGAGCATATTACTGCCTATGCTTGTGCTGCGAAAGGGAACGACTTAAAAGATGATGAGGTCCATCCTGTTGAAAAAATATGGAGAAGCTCTGTCAAAGGGGGCCATGATGTGGTATCATAACCTACCCCCTAATTCAATAGATTCGTTTTCCATGTTGGCAGACTCTTTTATAAAGGCACATGCCAACACCATCAAAGTCGCTACAAGGAAGTCCGACCTCTTCAAAATCAAATAGAGAGAAAACGAGATGCTAAGGGAATTCGTATCTCGCATTCAAATGGAGCGAATGGAATTATCGTCAGTCTCCGATGACTGGCAGTGCAGGCCTGCACTAAGGGCTTGAACGAACATAGCTCCATAACTTTGAAGCAGCTAAAGCAGAACTTGGTTGAATATCCCGCCGTAACTTGGGCGGATGTGCACAAAAGGTATAAGTCAAAGATCAGGGTCGAGGACGACCAATTGGGAGCCCCCTCGGGCTCAGTTACCCTAGCAGGCTCTTAGCGAAGGAATCAAGGTTTCCAAAGATAGAGCCGAGGCCTTGCAGGGAAATGTACCAACCGTACATCGAAGATCGAAGAAATGTCGCGAGGCACACTATACCTCATAACGATCGAAAGAGGGATCGAGGTCAGAATTCCCAGGAACTCGTGAACAAAGTCGAGTTCGACAGGCACACAGGGCCGATGGAGGCACCCCGATTATCAGAATACAACTTCAATATCGATGTCTCGAACATCGTATCAGCCATGGACAAGATCAAAGATACCACGTGGTCGAAACCCGAGCAGTCAGATACTTCCCGAAGAGACCCCAACTTACTGTGTGGATATCACGGCATCGACGGTCACAGGACCGAGGATTGTATGCAGCTTCGAGAGGCGAGGATTGTATGCAGATTCGAGAGGAGGTGGCTCGGTTGATCGGCGAAGGGCATCTTCGAGAATTCTTAATTAATCAAGCCAAGATCCACTTTTGAGAAAGAGAGGAGAACAGGAGGAACAAACAAAAAGAACCTCAGCACATCATTCACATGATCACTGGAGGAACCGACGCCCCTCAAGGATCCGTGATCAAACGAAAAAAAGTATCCACCGCAAGAGAAAATCAATAGCTATATGCTCATGGACATTCTTGCATTAAGTAAAGAAGACTTTGAGACCTTGTCTTAACCGCATAATGATGCACTGGTAATTTCCTTTCTCTTGGATAACATTCAAATTAAACGTGTGCTCGTGGATCCAGGTATCTCGGTCAACAGAATTAGGTCGAAGGCGGTGGAGCAGCTCGGACTGCTCGATCAAATCGTAACCGCCTCTCGAATCCTCAATGGATTCAATATGGCGAGCGAGACAACGAAGGGGAAATCATCCTCCCAGTCAACGTGTCCGGTACAGTTCAAAACACCAAGTTTCATGACATCGAAGGCGACATAAGTTACAATGCCTTGCTTGGAAGGCCGTGGATACACAACATGCGGGCAGTACCATCAACTCTTCATCAGATGATGAAATTCCCAACAAAAGACAATGTAAAAACAGTATATGGAGAGCAGCATTTGGCAAGGGAGATGTTCGACGTAGCACCAACATCCATACCTTCCACCTAGGAGGAGCCAGAGGTCAAATAGACCCCCGAGGATGATGAAGAAGACTTCGTCACTCCTCGAGCCTTCATTGCCCCTGAAGAATTGGATGCAACAAAATCAACTATTGAAGAGATGGAGCAGGCTGTTTTAATCGAACATCTCCCAGACCGAAAGGTATACTTGGGAAAAGTGTTAACCCCCGAACTCAGGAAAATCTCATTCAATTCCTTATTAACAATATCGATTGCTTTGCTTGGTCCCATTTAGACATGACAGATCCTGACGAAAATAACCACCCATCAACTAAGCGTCGACCCCAGGTTCAAACAGGTAAATCAAAAAAGAATACCTCAGTCCGAGGTAAAATATGCATTTATCAAGGACGAGGTAACAAAACTCCTCAAGATAGGGTCCATTAGGGAAGTAAAATATCCCGAATGGTTGGCCAATGTAGTGCTAGTTCCCAAAAAGGAGGATAAATTAAGAATGTGTGTAGATTATAAAGACTTAAATAAAGCATGCCCTAAAGATTCATTCCCGTTTCCCAACATCGATCGCTTAATTGATGCCACGGCTGGCCACGAGATCCTCACTTTTCTCGACGCCTATTCAGATACAATCAAATTCAAATGAATCCCGAGGATAGGGAAAAGACTTCGTTCGTCACAAAGTATGGTACATACTGCTATAATGTGATGCTCTTCGAGCTAAAAACACAGGAGCCACATACCAACGCCTAGTTAATAAGATGTTCGAACATCAAATAGACAAATCCATGGAAGTTTACATTGATGATATGCTAGTTAAGCCACTGAGCGCAGAGGATCATTTGATTCATTTGCAGGAAACATTCGACATCCTTAGAAGCTACAACATGAAGCTCAATCCCGAGAAATGTGCCTTTGGAGTAGGGTCGGGCAAATTCATAAGCTTCATGGTGTCAAACAGGGGGATCGAGACCAACCCCGATAAAATCAAGGACATCGATGAAATCATGGTGGTAAACAATGTGAAGTGGTACAACGGATGACCAGACGGATAACGACCTTGGGTCGGTTCATCTCGAGGTCGTCGGACAGGAGTCATCATTTCTTCTCCTTGCTCAAAAAGAAAAATAGCTTTGAGTGGACTCTAGAATGCCAACATGCCTTAGAGGAACCGAAGCGATATCTATCAAGTCCACCTTTATGGCTGTATCCGAGGTAGCGGTAAGTGGTGTGCTGGTTTGGGAAGAACAAGGTACGCAATTCCCGGTCTACTATGTAATTCGGACCCTAGGAGATGTCGAAACTAGGTATCGACACATAGAAAAATTAGCTCTTGCATTAATAAGTGCATCTCAAAAATTAAAGCCTTATTTTCAATGTCATCACATTTGTGTTTTAACAATGTATCCTCTTTGAAGCATATTGCATAAAACCGAATTATCGGGCCGATTAGCTAAATAACTTGGGGGTATGATATCAAATATCAACCCCTAACAACTATCAAATCCCAAATTTTGGCGGACTTCGTGGCAGACTTTACACCCGCCCTTGTGCCCGAGGTAGAGAATGAACTCTTACTAAAACTGGGCACCTTGTCATGGGTATGGACCCTATTCACCGACGGTGCCTCAAACGTGAAAGGGTCCGGGCTCGGCATAGTTCTGAAACCACCTACGGGCGGTATGATTAGACAATCTATATAAAATGCAAAGTTGACTAGCAACGAAGCCGAGTATGAGGCTATGATTGTAGGTCTCGAGTTGGCCAAGGTCCTGGGAGCAAAAGTCATCGAAGCAAAATGTGATTCCCATCTGGTAGTAAACCAAGTAAATGTGAGCTTCGAGGTTTGAGAAGAAAACATGCATAGATACCTAGATAAACTTCAAGTCACATTGCATCATTTCAGATAATGGACTCTGGTCCACATACCTTGAGAGCAAAATAGCGAGGCTGACGCACTCGCAAACCTGGGATCATCCATCGAAGAAGATGACATACTTTTCGGGGTTGTTGTACAGCTATCCTAGTCGGTGATAGAAGAAGGCCATGTCAAGATCAACTCCACCAGTCTGACATGGGATTGGAGAAATAAGTACACCGATTATTTGGGAAGTGGGAAGATACCCACGGACCCAAAAGAGTTGAGGGCTCTGCGAACCAAAGCAACCCAATTTTCACTCGATGAAAATTGAACTCTATATAGAAGGACCTTCGATGGGCCCTTAATAGTATGCTTGGGGCCGGGACACTGATTACGTGCTCCGAGAAATCCACGAGGGAACCTACGGAAATCACTCAGGTGCCGATTCCTTAATTCGAAAGGTGATCAGAGCAGGTTACTATTGGGACAACATGGAGAAGGACACCAAAGAATTCGTCCGAAAATGCAACAAGTGCCAGAGATATGCACCAATGATTCACCAACCCGATAAACAACTACATTCAGTCTTATCGCCATGGCCGTTCATGAAATGGGGAATGGACATTGTCGGTTCCCTACCAACGACACCAGGTAAAGCTAGATTTGTTCTATTTATGACTGACTACTTCTCAAAATGGGTGGAAGCGCAGGCCTTCAAGAAGATAAGAGAAAAAGAAGTCATCGACTTCATCTTGGATCATATCATGTGCCGATTCGGGATCCCCTCCGAGATAACATGTGATAACGGGAAGTAGTTCATAGGAAGCAAAGTAAAAAAGTTCCTCGTGGCTCACAAAATCAAAAGGTTCCTATCAACGCCCTACTACCCATGTGCAAATGGTCAGGCCGAATCCACAAACAATAACCATCATTCAAAACTTGAAAAAGAAATTAGAAAATGTGAAAGGAAAATGGAGAGAAATGTTGCCCGAGGTGCTATGGGCATATCGAACAACTTCAAAGTCGAGAACAGGAGATACGCCGTTCTCTTTGGTATATGGGTCAGAGGCTTTGATATCGGTCGAGGTCGGAGAGCCAAACGGCATATTCCAACACGCCAACGAAGACTCAAACAATGAGGCCATGACTACAGACCTCGAATTGATAGATGAAAGCGTGAGGATTCGCTGGTCCGAATGGCCTCCCAAAAACAAAGGATCAAAAGATATTATAATAGGTGAATAAACCTCTAAAATTTTGGGGTCGGGGACTTAGTCCTAAAGAAGGTCACCGTCAACACTTGAAAGCCAAATGTAGGGAAGCTAGGCCCGAGCTCGGAAGGACAGTACTGCGTCCTCGGAGTAATCGGCAAAGGTTCCTACAAACTCGGCACCATGGAAGGCGAGAAACATCCAAGCAATTGTAACATATCAATGCTCAAACGCTATTATTGCTAAGGTATAACCTTCACCCTTTTCATTTTATTCTTCACACTAATTTTTTACAGGTGTCCTATGGAAGACACCAAAGCATCCTTCGACTCGAAGACCTTGGGTTTTAAAGCACGCGTTGCACTCTTTTCCTTCGATCAGTTTTTATCCCGATAAGGTTTTACCGGCAAGGTTTTTAATGAGGCAACATCCATATGATACCTAAGGAGAACTCATCAATTGCGAGGCTTCTCTTCAATCAACGTCAAATACTGGGGAGCATCCCCACGGGAGATCACCTCCTCGAAGAAATTGAAATATGCCAAAGAGGGTCTCGACAGAAGAATGATGTATCGGACCAAGCGGTCGAATGAAACGTGTCCACGTAGAATAATGGAACCCTTGATGGCGAAAATATGTATGCTTGTACCAAGTAATAGAAGGAGTATCTTTTATCCTCAAAACTCTTTGGCGCTTCAAAGAAGTTTGCTATTTTCACAAAAAATGGCTCTAGGGTTCACAAAAATCGGGGACTATCATTGACAACCTGCTCATCGAGCCAACCAATACACCAAATGAGTAAGCCCTCAATGAGGCAACACCGAACTCATAAGCCCCTCATGAGGTAACATCGAATCTGTAAGACCTCAATGAGGCATGCCCAAATTTGTAAGACCTTAAAAAGGCATAATCCCGATATTAAAGTCAAGGCAGTATATTCGAACTTGTAAGACCCCTAAAAGGGCATACCTCGATATAGACGCGGAGGCTATCTCACACAGGGACTAAAAGGCTACGACCAAACATAAAGAGTACTGTCATATCAATAGGCTTCGGCGAAATTAACGTGGCTCGGAGACGTCTGACTGCCGTCATAAAACTACAGGCCTCCAAATACTTCGAAAATACTTTGAAAAAACTAGTTAATCAGGCTACCCTCGGCATGAACAAAAGGGCTTCGAAGAAATAATCCCTTAACGTCAAAAGTCTTTAGCCGAGATGAAGGGAAACTGCCATACTAAAGGTCGCATCGACCCGATATAAAAAGAGCCTAAGGGCCAATGCGTAAGAGCCCAAAGGCCAGCCTAAAGGGCCTCAAGGCCAATCTAAAAGAGCCTAAGGGCCAATGTGTAAGAGACCAAGGGCCAGCCTAAAGAGACACAGGGCCGATCTAAAAGAGCACAAGGGCCAATGTGTAAGAGCCCAAGGGCCAGCCTAAAGAGCCTCAGGGCCAATCTAAAAGATCCTAAGGGCTAGCCTAAAGAGCCTCAAGGCCAATTCGTAAGAGCCCAAGGACTAGCCTAAAGAGCCTCAGGGCCGATCTAAAAGAGCCTAAGGGTCGATGCGTAAGAACCCAAGGGCCAGCCTAAAGGACCCCGAGGCCGATTAAAAAACCTAAGGGTCGATAATCCCAGGTCAAAACTTGACTCGGGGACTGAACCCCAAACGGTCAACTATCGACCATTACCGATTGCTCATAATGAGGAAAAACCTAAGGCTTTATTTTAAATTCCAAAATTTGTGACCAACTATCAACAAACATCGTAGTCTATTAAAAAAAGCAAAGGAAATATAAGAAATGATGAAGAATAAAGGCCTTTATATATACTAAAGGTTCATGGAGGTTTATTTACAAGGTTCATGTTGGAGCCCTTACACAAAATTGAGAACGAATAAAAACCTAATCTACCACCGGGGTTGTGCCTCCAACGGTCCCTCGGAGGTTGTGCCTTCAACAGATCGACCCTCATCCCCCAGGTCCTCAACGGTATCTTCCCCCTCAGGGACTTCGCCATCGTCTTCGTCATCTTCTGAGCCACTACTTGAGTCATCATCAAAAGTAAGCAGTGCTGCTGATTCCTCTTCTAGGGTCTTCACCCTCTTGTTCTCAGCAAACAGATCGATGCCCCCGGTATGTATAGCCTCGAGAGCCTGCCTCTGAGACATTAATCAGGCATGCTCCAGGTCTCGGGTCATTTTTATCTCGACCTCCTCAAACACCTTCCTGGCTAGTGCATTGGCAGCAACAACATCCTCTTTGTACGAGGATATGAGTGCATCGACTTTAGCCCTATCTACGGATAGTACGGCAACCGATTCATCATGGAGATCCTTGTACTTACTACTCTCCTCCTTTGCATCTTAAAGATGATGCTCAACTGAGGTCAACCTCCCCTGGAGGGCATCTCTTTTGGAGACCATCTCGTTCACATGCTGCTTGAGTCCGAGAATCTCGTATCCCTGGCTTGGAGCTCCTCCCTCGTCAGGGAATTTTTCTTCTCCCAAGCTGCAAAGATCAACCCAAAGGTGTTAAACACTAAACTCGGGCAAACATGTAAATAAAAACGAATGAAGGTTATATTACCTGCTCAACAAGATCGGTTCGCTCTCGAGACACCACCTCCAAACAAGCCCGAAGGTCGCGGAGTTCTTCCTCCTCCTTGGTAAAAAGAGTTATAAGCTCATCAGCCTCCGAAGAGAGCTTCCTTCACTCTTCCCCGTAGCGGGTCGACTCGGCTTGAGACTTAGCAAGGGCCTGATTGTAAAGCACAATGGCCTAATAGCACAAAAGAAACAAAATTAGAAAGATGAGGATTGGAGTCCTGAACATAATTTATGAAAGATTACCTTTTTGTAGAGACTCTCGGCTTCATCAAAAATAAGTGAGGCGTTGAGCTCGGGGTTTTCCTCGACCCCAGTGAAGAGTCCTTCAAACACGTCCATACCTTTGATGGACGCGCCCCATCACAAAACACTATATTTCGGGCATCCCATATCTCCCTCGGAGATAATGTCAGGCCTGGTGGGGAATCACTCACTTCAATAACCCCGACTCGATCGATCGGGGCCTTCTCTTTCTTCTGGAGAGCTTCGGAGCTAGGCTCCTCCAGCTCGTCTACCAAATGCCCCCGGCTCGGGGAATATTTTGGTTGTCAAACGGCTCGGGGAAATCATCTGATTCACCCTCGAGGGCCTCTTCGGCCCGAGGTGGGACAACAACAAGAACGAATTCTGATTCAGAAGCCTCCAGCTCAAAAGCCAACGACTCAACAAGATCCGGTACAGTCATGTTTCCTCTTCTCATGGGTGCTGCCGGGGATTCATTTTTCTTTTCACCTCCTGCTGGGGTGCTCTCTGATACCTCTGGAGTTAAGGACGCTGAATCGTCCTTAGGTTTTTCCATTTTAGCCTTCTTTGTCTTTGAGGACTCGGACGACGATTTCCTTCTTCTTTTCTTCTCTTTGCTAGGTTTAGGGTATCCGCATCCCCAGGGGGTGCTTCTCTCATCAAAGATACTTCTCCTAGGCCTACATAAAAACAAAACATAAACACAATAAATGAGGACATAGTCGGGGATATGTCTTTTGAGGGGCTCAAGTACGGCAGGAGTAGGAACTCACCGTGATTTTTAGCTTCCCATCGAGCTCTGGCGAGGTCTCCCCATACGCACTCGACATACCGGAAGGTTGAATTTAGTTGGGTAACCCACCCTGAGAGGTCCTTAACCGCGTCGGGATGCCCCACGACAGCTACATCACCAAAGGAAGTTAGTCCACGGGGAAATTGATCCGAAGGAAAGAGAAAATACTTAACTAACATATTCACTTACGTTTCACGTTCCTCTCTTCAGGGAATGGCATCTTCTCCGAAGGAATCAGATCTAAGGTCCTAACTCGGATAAAGTGGCTCATCCACCCTTTATCCCTGACTTCGTCGGTGCAAGCAAATAAAGCTTTCGAGGCCCGATGTTGAAGCTTAATCAGACCGCCCCGGTAGAGTCAGGGATTGTAAATTCTGATCAAGTTGTTAAGGGTAAAAGGCATCCCCTTGACCATTTTTACAAAGTGCCTAATCATATAAACAATGCACCAAATGACGGAAGGATTTGGATAAGTGTCACTCGATATTCCTTGAAGAAATCGAGGATCAAGGGGTCTATCAGCGGCAATGATGGCTCCACTAACCAAGGGTAAATGGGTAGGTATACACATTAAGGAAGCCAACTTTATGGGTCGTTATGTATTCTTCTCGAGAAAGAATTTCCACTTACATCGCATCTCCCCAGTGGTAGTCGGACTTCACCTTCTCGGTGTTTGTTATCATGATAAATATCGGGACATGGGTTCACACCGTCCCGGCTTCGAAGAAGGATTATCAACTGTGAAATCGGAGGTTATTTCACAGGGCACTGGGATGCATTCTTCGAGACGAGGGGGTACTATTGCCTTCCCCTTGGACGAGCGTGAAGATAAGGAAACTTTATCATCTTCAGAAACAGTTTTGGGGGTCTTCGCCATTCTTGCTGGAAGATTTCAGAAGGAAGGAGAAAAATAATTAGGGAAAGAACACAATAAATAAGTAGGAAGAGCTCTTTTGAAGGTTTGAAGATGTAATGAAAAATAAGGGGCGGATGAAGGAGTATTTTATAGGGGCCAGTCGTGTGCAATGAGGAAAGCCAAAAGACAGCCAACTGCCATAATCAGTTTGAAGTCTTTTCAAGAGTTGTGCGAACGTGATCTTTAAGCATCCCTTTTGTCACATCAATCACTTAATATGGAATAATGACGTAATAATGGAAGCATTGGAGAGTTAGAGAATTCAAATCTTTTCTTGTCTTTTCATTCCATGAAACACGAGGACTATTTGTATACGATCAAAATCGGGGATGACCAATTTTGAGGCTTCTACGACATTCTGAGCTTGGTCACGATTGCATCGGAGCAGAATCTAAAGATCAACCCTGAGTGCATTCCTCGAGGAAGTATATCGAGGCATCGATATATCTCAAGACAGAATAAAGACCAAAGACCGTCATGTAAATGCGGGAAGCTCCCAAGAGTACGTGGTTAAAGCTGACAACGCCTGCCAAATAGTACAAGTCCGTAACGGACCATTATACAGTTGTACCAGAAGTATTTCTTTGTAATAATTATGCGTGTACTATGTTGGGATTATCCTTTGTATATAAAGTGGACCCTTGTCATTTTTTAGGACACATGAGTATTGGATACAACAAGAACATTCTCTAATTCCTTATCTAAATGTGCCCTAACAATTGTTCCTCGGATTTATTGCCTTCAATTTATTGTGTTCATTGTTTGTTCTTCATTTATTTCTCACTGTTGATCACAAAGGATTATGCTCGAGTCCCTCCATATTGTTATCCTCCATCGACCGTCCTATGTTAGGTATTATAGTTCGACCTCGAGGCCCTGCTTCGGCCAACTCGAGACCCTGTTTTGTAACAACTTGGTCTGCATAACACTACTTTTCTTTAATTTTACCTTATTCTCCTAGCTCACACTTAGCATCTATTTCCTACCAACTAGTATAAAAATACATCACATATTTTTAGAACAACAAAATCAAATATAATTTTTATCACCATTTTCAAGGTAAATAACATTCAATATCAAATCATTAATTTCTACTGCCCATTTAGCCGACTTGATAACTCAGGCTTATGAAGGACGTTCCGCAGGGGAAAATCATCACAATAGCTATTCGGTACGTTGAAAGTTTGACCTAAGCTTTTGAGAGGCAACTATGAGAGCCAAAACCAACCTTTTCTGGTGTGGATATCGAGTTTCCACACCTGACAACGTTTTGCAAATGTAATATATAGGATATTACATGCCTTGTTATTCACGGACTAGAACTACACTTACCACAACTATTGATACTGCCAAGTACACTAACAACTGCTCACCATCTTTTGGCTTGGACATCAAGGGTAGACTAGACAAGTACTTCCTTAGATCTCGCATTTCTTGTTGGCATTTCGGTGTCCAAGCGAAATCATTTTCTTTTTCAACAATGAAAACGACCGGTGGCACTTTTTGGAAGATCAAAATAAGAACATGTTAAGGGTTGCTAGTCTCCTATTGAATCTTTACACCTCCTTTACATTTCTCAGATGATTAGGAGTATCTTTTATAGCCTTGATCTTATCCAGATAACTTCGATTCCACGCTGTCACACAAAAAAACTGAGGAACTTCCCGAAACCAACTCCAAAAGCACACTTCTCCGGGTTAAGCTTCATGTTGCACTTCCTTAAAATGTCAAACGTTTCTTGCAACTAAGTAAAATGATTCTCTACATTAAGACTCTTAACTAATATGTCATAAATATATACTTTCATTGTTTTCCAATTTGATGTTCAAACATCTTGTTAACAATCCTTTAATAAGTGGCTCCAATATTTTTAAGCCAAAAAGGCATCACATTATAACAATAATTACCAATATAGTGATAACAAATATTTTTTCGTGATTATCTGGATGCATCCTTAGTTGGTTTACACGCAATATGCATCACGGAAATTCATCTACTTTTTCCCAGACGTGACATCAATTATTTGATCAATGTTCAGCAATAGGAAAGAGTCTTTAGGGGAAGCCTTATTCAATCTTTAACATCAATACACATTTTAAATTTTTACTTTTTGGTACTACCACTACATTAGCTTACCAATCAGGATATTCTACTTCTCGAATTGAACCAATATGAAGTAACCTAGTTACCTCTTCCTTGGCAAACCTATTTCTGACCTTAGATATTTGTTGCCTTTTCTTCTTTACTGGGGGAATATTAGAGTCCAAGCTTAGCTTGTGAATTACCACTTCGAGTGGGTTACCTTCCATACTAAATGGGACCATGCAAAACAATAACCATTAGTTTTAAAAAATTTAATAATTTTGCGTCTAAGTTCAAGGCTTAACCCTGTTCCCAGGTAATCCTTTCTTTCTAGAAACTCATTGAACAAAATTACTTATTCGAGTTCCTATGCGGTTTAGTTTGTTGGTTTCATAGCTTTTAGTACCTGCAATGATCTAGGTACTTGGAAATATCTGATATTTCCTCCTCAACATTGTATTCCCCAGAGTAGCAATCGGAATCGAATTAAGAGTCGACATCGGAGTCTATAATTGTTATTTATTGATTCTAATCATCTTGTTGTTAGATAAAGTGGTTGTAGTCATTTCTTAGCAGTAGGCTGGTCACCTCTAATCTACTTGAATCCATCCGGTGTTGGGAATTTTGACAGCTGGTGATAAGTTGAGGGAACAACTTCCATATCGTTAATTCATGGCCTACCTGGGATCACATTTTACCCCACATCTCCATGAACAACTTCAAATAACGTTGATTTCATCACTCCCTCGTCATAGGTATATAACACTGATCTCTCCCCGAATCGTCAAGCTTGTTAAATTGAATACAACCAAAAGTTTATTGTCGGAACAATATTATTGGTCAGCATTGCACGCTCCAGGACTCTTAGTTGAGTGATATTGGCCGAACTACCTAGATCAATCAATACACGCTTAATTTTAAAATTTTTAAGAAAATTAAAGATATTACCAGAGTATCATTTTGTGGTAATATGAGGCTGTATTTATCTTCCTCTACTTTTAAGAGACGCTACCACCTCTTCACGAAGGTGCCTGCAATCCCCAATTCTATGACCTAGTGTACCATGAAATTCACACCATAAGCTTGAATCCCTCTATTAGGGTCCGACTGAATTAGCTTTGAGAATCTTACTTCCTTTATGTTGCTCATGGCAGAAACTAGCTCCACAAGGCTAATATTGAAATTGTAATCGGACAACTCGAGATAACTAGAGTCCCGGGATCTAGATGGCTCTTTATCGTAGAAACCTCTGCTACTTCATCCCCAGTCAGTTATCCTAGCTGGTCTAGGTCTTTCTAATGACCAATAACCTCTAATTCCGTGTTCTTCTATTGCACGAGAATCTGATCTTTCATTTGACACATACGAATGACAACAGCTCCTAGATGACTTTTGGTCCGTATCAAGGAAAACTTTTCATATTTCTAGGTTCTAATCATGGTTATCAAGTTTGAATGATATCGTGAACTCAACTGATCATATTCAATTATAATGTTTGATTCATAATGGTTATGGACATCAGCCCATGTAGTTGCTTAAATATTACATCTTGCATTTTCGTAGGTTAAAGCTTCGTCGTAAGTTAATTGACATAGACTTGGGATGAGATTATTTTGAGGTTACAAGCATTTATGCTATTTATAACAGTGGATAAGTAAGTGTTATGAAGGTTAAAGGTAAGCGAATCAAAGAAGTTGAGTTTCGTTGAAGGTCGTCGATTTGGAAAAAAACAATCGCCCGGGCTACAATACCCTGTATTTATGGACTAGTGTCATAAAAGATACCACATGAATATGATAATATGGTACATAAAGTGTGTTGAAAGTGAGTAATATTTTATGTAATTTGAGATAATTCTTAATTATATCGATAATTGGTTGATTATTGATTAATGAGGGAATTAACAAGTTAGTTAAGAATTAGTGGATGATTAATTAAGAACCTTGGATAAGACCAAGGAACCCTTTAACGTGGCAGACAACAAAGCCAAAAAATTTGACTCTTGAAGTTCACATATAGGTGGCACATGTGGAGGAGTATGTGGCTTATTCATCTAACAGGTGGGGCCCATAAAAAGACCAACCATTTAGAGAAAATTTTGTTACATCATTGTTGGAGAAGCTAACCGTTTTAAGAAACTCTAATCAACATTGTACATAAGGGCCATGCTAATAGATGTATCTCCATAGCTCATTTGAAATTTCATAAACACAATATAGCGTGAGATTTTGCAATTTCAAGGAATACAGAGCAATCTTTCTCGAGAATATCATATGGACGTTTCCTTACTTCGATCCGATGTTACGTTTTTTGCAAAAGATGGGTGGTAGATGGATTGTCAAGAGAATTAACTCAGGTATGTTAAGCTATCCCTTATTTCTTTGTAGCATGATACAAACAAAATAAGAAAACACACAGCTTTGATAAATGACGCTATTCATAGAAGTATTAGGGGTGTCTATGTTCTTGATTCTCCATGTGAAATATTATTATATCTTCTATTCATGGGTCTCAGAATAATATGTAGTTGATAAAATTTGTCTGAAAGGTATATTTTTAAGGCCCCAGAAAATTTTTCTACGCAATATTGGATTTCGGGGTGCCAGGTAGACTAATTATAATATTTTATGTGCTATAAATATGATGTAAATTAATTGGATGCGTGTAATAAGTGTATTAGTCATATAATAAGTACTATGAGGTCCAAGGAGAAGCCTAAGCCTAAGCCAAAGGGGATAATTTCATAATAGGCTAAAATTCCAAAGATAATTGTACTAGTCCACACTTTGAACGAGCATATATATATATATATATATATATATATATATATATATATATATATATATATATATATATATATATATATATATATATATATATATATATATATATATATATAAGGTATTATTTGATGAGTAACCTGTCAAATGAAAGGTCTTCGAGTCTAGTTTCCAACGCTTGAAACTGTTCGTCATTTGGACATTCCTACACAAAGTTAAGATCAAATTACCAAAGGCTGGAAAAATGTGATCCTGTGTCGAATCTGCAATCGCATTCCTGTCGCATTTTTGACTCTGCGATCGCAGATCTGTCACAGAGTGGGCCAGTGTTGCCCAGTTTTGGGCACCTATTTCACAATGCATTCTGCAGCCCACATTCTTGTTTTGCGGTCCATTCTGCGATCGCAGACCCTGTTCCGGAGGCTTATTTTTCCTATTTTTATAACCCGACCCCATTTTCATAAATAGGTTTAGGGCCTTCATTTGGGGTAATTTTCTACTGCTTTTAGAGAGAGATGCGAGCATATAGAGAGAGAAAGAAGGGGTCTAACTTGATAATCACCCAAATCTTGCTCAAGCCTTTAAGAATCAAGGAAGATAACCTTAGATTGTCCTACATCTAGGTAAGTCTTACTCCCAAAAATTTCATGCAAGAGGTTAGGAGTTCAAATATGTTGTGAGGGTTAGAAATAGGCCATGCATGTGGGACTAAGTTGTAGTATGTGATATTAAAGAACCAATATGGGTATTTCTTGTTAAAATTTGGGTGAGGGAAGAAGAAACTGCCATTTTTAAACCGTGTAGTCTACTTCACATGTTAGGTGTTTGATGAAATTCCTAAGAGAGTTTCACCATGGGTAAGCCTTCTAATTATTAATCGATTTCCGTTATCTCCTTATAGATTGCTATTGCTAGAGGTGTTGGTGTATTGTATAAACTTAAGGAAAATCTCTTTGAGGTATATATGGCTAACTTTAATCTTTGAGTATATGTGAATTGATTGCCCGGTTTTGTTGAGGTCTGAAATTGCATTCTCTGATTTGTCTTAGTCGATTATCGTGATAATTGAGATTGTGAAAGGTGACTTCTATGTGATTACTTTAACATATGCAAGGTTCGTTAAATGCTTGAGTATGTTAGCATGAAAGAATGATGACAAACCCAAATGTGTAAATGTATCTAAGTGATAAGGGCTTGTAACAAGTGATGAAGTGGAATTATGAATTGATCTAATTGAACTAAATGACCATTGAAATATTTTATATGACTCATTGTCGGCAAGGTTTATTGTGGCTTAACATTATATGGTTTGTTGGTTGGAATGGATTTATATTCTTGTTGATGAATACCTTTGTGGTTGAATTAATGGATGATAAAGATTATGTGAACACATGATTGTTTGGATGTTACGAAATTGTACTCTTGATGATATGAAGCCCTGTGATTGAATTGTTGGTTGATGTTGCTATTAATTACATTGTTGAACGTATCAAAGTTCTAAAGGCTGTGTAGCAAATGATGAAAGTAAATATGGACTGATATTATGAGTTAAATGATTGTGGCAACACCATATATGAATTACTGATTGGTAAGGATCATTTTGCCTTGATTTCACATAGTTTTTGGTTGATATGAACTTATGTTCTTCATGATGAAGATCCTTGTGATTTAATTATTGGCGGTTTTTGTTGTGAAATGTAATTATACGGTGGGAATTGGTTGCGTGCTGCAACACTAATTAATAAGGGTGGAGAGGTAATAAGGGTGAAATGTGATTGTACGATGGGATCAGGTTGCACGCCGCAACACGCTGTAATAAGGGTGAAGAGGTAATAAGGGTGGAGTGTAATATTGTACGGTGGGATCAGGTTGCACGCCGAAGTAATAAGGGTGAAAAGGTAACAAGGGTGGAGTGTAAAATGTAAGGTAGGATCGGGTTGCACGCCGCAACAAGAAATGTAAGGTGGGATCGGGTTGCACGCCGCAACATAATGTAATAAAGCTGAAATGTGATTGTGTTGAAATTTGAATCTGTAAGGCTTCAATTGTACTTGTTGCTATATCACTGTGCACTACGTGTTGGTTCCTTTAACTGCTTTATGTCTGTGCATCTCTTGATTTTACTTTGAGTAAAGTTTGTTGATACATACTAGTACTATTCAATGGTACTAACGTCCCTTTTGCTAGGGGCGCTACATCTTTTATATGGATGTAAGTGGTTCCAAAGCAGGTAGCTCTGATCGCTGATAGTGGTGCCTTCCCTTCATCTCTTCAGCAGTATTGGTGAACCCCACTACCTCTCGGGGCCGTGTGTAGTACATGTTGTCTTAGTTTGTTTATGTCGTTCTTTTGAGGTATAGCCGGGGCCTTGTTACCGGCAAGTCTATGTATTCTTCTTCGTACTTTTAGAGACTCCGTAGACACTATGTGGGTGGTAAATATATTTTGGGTAGTTGTTGTACTTACTCGTAATCTTTCCTTGTATCGGGAATGTTGTATTTAGTATGTATGTTTTGGTAAGATCTAATGTTAAAACGTTAAAAGAGGAAAAATGGAATTTATGTTGTGGATCCACATTTTTTATTTTCTCTTGCTATTTCATATGAATAATGTATGCTATAAACACGGGGAACCATGTTGGGTAGGAAAGGCAAATCAGGTTCGCTTGATCGGGTTCATTCGGTTAGGCGGCGGTCTCGTCCCTCGGTTTTGGGGCATGACAATATTGATCTTATTAACATATTATTTTTTATGCATTTCATTCATTTATACATGTATATTGACCCATGACCAGATGATGTTATATACACATATATTATATGTATATGGGATATGGTAAAAGTTTACGGCATTATATACGTACCACCACCTGATCAGCTGGTATATGTTGATGAAGTTGCCCACAATGGTCGAGATGACATGATGGATGCTATCAGAGGCTTGATGATGCTATCTACACCTATACTTATGCATGACCCGACATTTATACAAACGTTCATGACATTATAAATATTTCAGGATTTACAAAGTTATTGTGACTTGCAGGCAGAATTCTTTATTCCATGCTTCATCTATGTGTTTTATGTACTAATTTTCATGCCTTACATACTCAATACATTATTCGTACTGATGCGCTACTTCCCGGGGCCTGCATTTCATTCCCGTAGGTGCAGGTAGACAAGCCGACAGTCCCCCTTCTTAGGATCCTTGATCAACGAGAGTTGGTTTGCTCCATTTGACCCGGAGCTGCTTTTGATTTTGGTACGCTATGTTTTTATACATATATGGGTATGACGGGGCCCAGTCCCGTCCTTGTACAGTTGTATATTCTGTTAGAGGTCTGTAGATAGGATGTATAGTTTGATATATATATATATATATATATATATATATATATATATATATATATATATATATATATATATATATATATATATATATAGTTTTTTATAGAACCTTTGTCGGCTCACCCTATGTATTCCGCACATATATGTATATATGTCTTTTGAACATGTTTCCCTCTTGCATGTTATTCTCGTAATTCAGCAGATGTTATTCATGTTTGTATCTTCGCATGCTTAAGGGCGTTCGATAGGTAGGACTCGGGAACTCGTCATGGCCCATGGGTTTGGATCGTGACAAAAGTGGTATCAGAGCAGCTCTGTCCTAGGGTTGTCTACAAAACGTGTCTAGTAGAGTCTTGTTTATGGGTGTGTTGTGCACCACACCTATAGAGGCTACAGGACATATAGGATGTTATCCTCCCTTCTTACCTTAGATTGTGAGATATAAGAATTCATGTTCCTAACATTATGGTGTGTTTTCAACGATGCCTTCAAAGACTACAGCCACCTAGAAGGGCAAGTTCGCGGCTGGTGAGACTACTAGTCAAGTGCCACGAGTTAACAGGGTTCAGGGAGTGTCTCATAGTGAGATTCCATCTCAGACCTCACATATGCCGCCTTCTCCAAATGAGCTCCGAGGGGCACCAGCTCCTACGCCTGCCGATGTACGTCCAGCTCCTTATCCTGATGCACCAGGTCAGGAGATGAGAGATGTTATTCAAATATTAACTCAATTAGTAGCCGCACAAGCTCGACGTCAGGAGGTAGGTATTGGTCATGCAGATAGGTTTGTCAGCACGGGAGTTCGTGATTTCATTAATTTGGACCCTCCGGTATTCACTAGAGCAGATCCAAATGAGGACCCTCAGGTATTCATTGATAGAATGTAGAGGACTTTGAGGGTAATGAAGGGCACTGCAACTAAGTCAGTTGAGCTAGCTCCTATAGACTCCAAGATGTTGTAGTTAATTGGTACGAGTCTTGGGAATTGTCCAGAGGTGAGGATGCCCCTCCAGCAGTATGACAGGAGTTTAGAGAGGCTTTTCTTCGTCATTATCTACCACCAGAGCTTATACGGGCTAGTGTTGATACGTTCTTGACCCTTCAGCAGGGTAACATGAGTGTTCGGGAGTACAGTATTCAATTTGATTTGTTGGATAGGTATGCTCCCACTATTGTATCTAAGATTGAGGATCGGGTTCCCGGTTCGTGATGGGGTTAGATCCATACTTTCTTAACGATTGTATATTGGTCTCACTTCGGCCAAACATGGATATTTCTCGTATTTAGGCATACGCTTAGGGTGTAGAGGAGCGTAAGAAGAAGAAGAGGGCCGATCATGAGCACAATAGGGCCCAAAATAAAAGAGCGAGGTCTTCAGATCCTTATGGTGAGTTTCGAGGTGGTCAGAGAAAACACTACCCCATTAGCTAGCACATCCCCTCAGTTTGTCGGTAAGAGATTTGATTGTTCCACATATTCAGGGCCTGGTCAAAATCCCAGGGCCTCAAGTTCTTAGTATAGGGCGAGTCAAGTCAGATGAGGCCGCCCTTGCCGTGATGTTCTCAGTGTGGTAAGTAGGATGTCGGGAAATGCCGTATGGAGTTGGGTGTTTATTATACTTGTGGTTATCCAGGCCACGTTATGAGGGATTGTCTGACGAGACATGATGCAAGCATAGCTCAGCCAACGAGATATGTAGCTGATTTTTCATCATCAATACGCCCCCTAGGTAAGGTTCACAAGCACCAATCTGTCGTGGTAAAGGCATAGGCGGAGCGTTTAGCTCGATCGGTCGTTAGAACCGCATTTATGTGTTAGTAGGACGACAGTATCAAGAGTCATCACCTGATGTTGTTATAGGTATATTAGCAGTCTCCTCATATGATGTATATACATTGATTGACCCAGGTTCCACCTTATCATATGTTACTCGATTGGTTGCTAGTAAGTTTGGAATAAAACCTGAGTTGGTTAAACCTTTTGAAGTCTTCACACCTGTTGGGGATCCCGTGATATCTAGGCGAGTATATAGAGGTTGTATAGTAGTAGTCCATAGCCGATCTTCTGTCCAGACCTAATCGAGTTAGATATGGTAGAATTTGATATTATAATGGTTATGGATTGGTTGGCTTCTTGTTATGCCATTGTTGATTATAGATCAAAGATGGTACGATCTTAATTTTTAGGGGAGCCTATTTCGGAATGGAAAGATAATACGGCATCCCCGAGAGGTAGATTTATTTCCTATCTCAAGGAAAGGAACATGAGTACAAAGGGTTGTATTTATCAGTTAGTTCGGGTGCAGGATGTGAAAGTAGGGTCACCAACCATTCAATCTACCCCTGTGGTTAGTGAGTTTTTTGATGTTTTTTCCAATTAACTTTCGAGTCTTCTGCTAGAGAAATAAATTGAGGTTTCTATTGACCTACTACCAGATACTCAACCAATGTCTATCCCTTCCTACAGAATGGAAACCGCGGATCTGAGAGAGTTGAAGGAACAACTAAAGGACTTGCTTGAAAAAGGCTTTATAAGACATAGTACATCACCGTGGGGAGCACCTGTGTTACTTGTGAGAAAGAAAGATGGTTCCTTGCGGATGTGTATAGATTATAAACAGTTGAATAAGGCGACGATCAAGAATAAGTACCCGCTCCTGAGGATTGCTGATTTATTTGATCAGTTGCAAGGTGCCAAGTGTTTCTTGAAAATAGACTTGAGGTTTGGGTATCATCAGGTAGAGTTAAGGAGAAAGATATTCCAAATAAAACATTGAGGACCAGATACGGGCACTTTGAGTTTCGTGTTATATCATTCGGGTTTACTAATGCCCCAACAGTATTTATGGACTTGATAAATCAGGTGTTCAAACCATTTCTAGATTTGTTCGTGATTGTATTTATCGATGATATATTGGTTTATTCTCGTTCAGAGACTGAGCATGCATATCATTTGTGTACTGTGCTCAAGGTTCTACAAAAAGGGAAGTTCTATGAAAAATTCTCTAAATGTGAATTTTTTTTGAATTCTGTAGCTTTCATTGGGCATGTCATTTCAAGTGAAGGTATCTGGTTTGATACACAAAAGATTGAGGCAGTAAATACTTGGCCTACCCACGACGCCGATGGAGGTTCTTAGCTTTCTCGATTTGGTAGGTTATTACAGGAGATTTGTAGAGGGATTTCTTCTCTTTCGGCACCATTGACAAAGTTGACTCAGAACGGAGCTATATTTCTGTGGACTGATGCTTGCGACTGAAGTTTCTAGGCATTGAAGGACATATTAACTTCAGCACCGGTCCTAACACTCCTAGATGGAACCGATGTTTACACTATCTATTGTGACACTTCAGGCGCTAGATTGGGTTGTGTACTGATGCAACATGGCAAGGTTGTAGCATATGCTTCTAGACAACTAAGAAAGCACAAGAAGAATTTCCCCAACCATGATCTAGAGTTAGCCATGGTGATTCATCGACTAAAGATGTGGAGAAACTACTTGTATGGCATTCATGTTGATATCTATACGGATCATAAGAGCCTTATGTATATCTTTAAGCAAAAAGAATTGAATTTGCGCCAAAGGAGATGGTTGGAGCTACTTAACGACTATGATGTTGATATTTTATACCATCCCGGAAAAGAGAATGTAGTAGCCGAGAAGAGGGGAATAGCCCATGAGATTCATCATCTAGCTAGTCTGCAGGGCTGCGCTGACAAGTTATGGGAGAAACTCACTATTCTCGTTATTCTGTCCATCCAGGAGAAACAAGGATGTATTATGATATCATGGAAATATATTGGTGGGACAGAATGAAAAAGGATATAGCAGAGTTTGTTGCTCAGTGCTCTAACTGACAGCAGGTTAAGATTGAGCATCAAAAACCCGATGGATTATTGCAGGCTATAGAGATCTCGACTTGGAAGTGAGAAGTAATCAATATGGATTTCATCATAGGCTTACCTCGTACCCAACGTAAGTTCGATTCTATATGGGTGATTGTTGATAGACATACAAAATCATCCCATTTCTGCCTGTTATAACTACATATTCCACCAAGGATTATGCAAGGTTTTACATTAAGGAGATAGTATGACTTCATGGTGTCCCTACATCTATTATCTCGGATATAGGAGCTTAGTTTATTGCTACTTTCTGGAGGTCTTTTCAAAAAGGATTGGGGACTCAGGTAAGTCTTAGTACAACATTTCATCCCCAGACAGACGGAAAAGCTGAGCGTACTATTCATACATTTGAGGATATGTTACGGCCTTGTGTGATGCTTCTAGAGTTGTGTCAGTTGACGATGTTGAGGTCACACAACAACTATCATATGAGGAAACTCCCATTGCTATACTAGATAGACAGGTACAGATATTAAGGACTAACGATGTAGCTTCGGTGAAAATACTTTAGAGAAACATTAATGTGGAAGAAATTACTTGGAAAGCCGAAGAAGACATGAAGTCTAGGTATCCTTACTTATTTACTCTTCCAGAGAAGGATCCGACTGAGACATGCAGGCCCTAAGGTACGAGTATCGATTCTTGTGTTACTTATTTTCACTAGTCGTGTGAGGCCGTTGTAGTAATTGATGATTGTGTCAGTATGTGGCATTGAATTGTTGAGTTTTATACATAAAGGATTGATAGTAATACTGTTACAAAGGTGACTCTACCAAAATGTATATAGATCCCGGGGAGTTAAACATTCGAGGATGAATGTTTCTAATAGGGGAAGGATGTTACATCTTGCGTTTTCGTACATCAAAGCTTCATGGTAAGTTAATCGACGTAAACTCGGGGAAGATGTTATTTTGAGGTTACAAGAATTTATGCAATTTATAACAAGGTATAAGTTAGTGTCTTGAAGGTTAAAGGTAAACGAATCAAAGAAAATGAGTTTCGTTGAAGGCCGTCGATTTAGGGAAAAAAATGGTCCAAACTATAATACCCGGTATTTATGGACTACTGCCATAAAATGTACCGCATGACCATGATAATAGGGTACATAAAGCGTGCTAAAAGTGAGTAGTATTTTAAGTAATTTGAAAAGATTCTTAATTATGTAGATAACTGGTTGATTATTGGTTAATGCGAGAATTAACAAGTTAATTAAGAATTAGTGATGATTAATTAAGAACCTTGGATAAGACCAAGCAACTCTTTAACGTGGCAGCCAACAAAGCCAAAAAATTTGAATCTTAAAGTTCATATATAGGTGGCACATTTAGAGGAGTATGTGGCTTAGTCATCTAACATGTGGGGCCCATAAAAAGAACAACCATTTTGAGAAAATTTCATTACATCATTGTTGGAGAAGCTAACCATTTTAGGAAAATCTCATCAGTATTGTACATAAGGGTCATGCTAATGGATGGAGCTCCATAGCTCATTTGAAATTTCATAAACACAATGTAGCGTGATATTTTGCTATTTTATATGTATATGGGATATGATAAAAGGTTACAGCATTATATACGCACCACTACCTGATCAACTGGTATATGTTGATGATTTTTCCACAGTAGTCGAGATTATATGAAGGGATGCCCTCAGAGGCTTGATGATTATTTGTACACCTATACTTATGCATGACACGACATTTCTATGCATGTGCATGACATTATAAATGTTTCAGGATTTACAAAGTTATTTAGATTTACAGGAAAAATTCTTTATTTCGTGCTTCATCTATGTCTTTTATGTACTTATTTCATGACTTACATACTCAGTACATTATTCTTACTGATTCCTTGTTTCCTGAGGTCTGTGTTTCATACCTGCAGGTGCAGGTAGACAAGCTGACGGCCCACCTTCTTAAGATACCTGGCCAGCGAGAGTTGGTGCGCTCCATTTGATCCGCAGCTGCTTTTGATTTAGGTACGATATGTTTGTATACATATATGGGTATGAAAGGGCCCAGTTTCATCCTTGTACAGTTGTATATTGTGTTAGAGGCCTGTAGACAAGAGGTACAATTTATATATATAGTTGTCTATAGCAGCCTTGTCGGCTCACCCTACGTAATCCGCATGTATATGTATATATTTCTTTTGGACAGGTTTCTCTCACACATGTTATTCTCGTAATTCAGTAGATGTTATTCATGTTTGTATCTTGGACGCATGCTCAAGGGTGTTCGACAGGTAGGACTCGGAAAACTCATCATGACCCATCGGTTTGGGTCATGAAATTAAAATCCCAACAAGCTTTCCTTCAGCTTCCTTGAGGCATCAGAGCTTAAAGGATTAAGAATCTTGTTATATGCTTCTGCTTCCCATTCATCTTGTACCGCCGGTAACAATATTCTCTTCTTTTGAAACCTGATCACGAGCTCTCAAAGTAACTCTGAGTCTCCGTGAGTGATTTTGAAAATGTTTGCTTTCCAAGCTTGAACATTCCTTGCTCCAGCGTGAGCTTTACTGAAAGAATATGTAAGTATTTCAAAAGAATTGACGGAATGTTAAGGTAAAATTTAATACCCTGTTAAATTCCGTTTCGTCAAGGTCTCACCAAATTGTTTTATCAAAACTGATTCGATATCGTGTGGAGCTGATAAGTGTGGATTTTGACAACTTACTAGCACCTTTTTCTCTTTTGTTTTAGTCCGAAAGTATTGATTTATGTTCCCAATAATAATGAAAGTGTGAAAATTATAGGAATGTTGGAAATTTGGGCTCTCATGAAAAAATCCACTCAAAAAGGTTTGTTTTGACTAACAAGGCAATAAGGGGCACAAAACATAAGAAGTGCGTCCGCAGAAGAAAGTGTGAACCGAAGAATTTCCTCTGTGGCCGCAGAACAAGTGAAGAAGCATAGCAGACTTTAAGCTGATGTGCGGACCACACATGAATTGTGCAGCTGTAGAACAAGGTTTGCATTGACAAAAGTTCTAATGTTCAGAGAGTGTGTACACAAAAATTGTGCGGCCACAAAAGCTACATTGCAGTCGCAGATCAAATTTTGCAGCTGCAGATTCCAAGTCTCTGCAAGCTGAAGCAATGTGTGGCCGCAGAACCTCCTGAGGAGAATTTTTGTTAGCGAATTTTGAGGCACTATAAATAGAAGGGAATCACATTTCTTGGTCAATTTTTGAAGTTTGAACTGCTGTAGCCATTGTATTTTTCTATTTTAGGAAGATTGTGACTATTTTGAGATTAAACATCATATTTAATCATTTTAACATTAGATTATGAGTTTGATTAGTATTTCTTCTTTGTTTTCTTTATTTTCACTATGATTAGCTAGATTATTACAAGGGTTGTGACCCAGCCCTAGTGTGTAAACCTTATGGGTATTTAGTTTAATGCTTTTTATTATTGGGTGTTGATTATTTAGCCATGTTTATGCTTTAATTTTTGAATTAATGGCTGCAAACATTGATTCATTCCTATTTGACTTGGTTGTTACTAGAAAAAGAGGTACCTAGTCTAGGAAAACTTGTAACAGGAAATGGGGTAATTAAAGATTTTAGCCTAATTAAAGGTTTTGAGTTAGAGATAGTGAGAACCTAACTTGAGCTCATTTCAACTATTTAGCTTGATACCCATTTGGGCTTGAGAAAGACAAATTGAGCAAAATCACTCTATGACCGAGATATATTGAGTGGGTAACTTAGAGTTGAGAGTTATAATACATCCCATTCAATAAAACAAGTGTTAACTTTGGAATATTGTGTGTATTAAACCTCTTTGGAATATTGGGGTATCTTAAACCTCTTTGGAATCAACTTTTGAGCTGAACTAGGTTTAAATGGCAATGATATATACTTGTGTGAGTCCAGGCACATTAGGACCACAGGTGCCCCCAGAATCAGATCCATCCGTAATGACCCGGCTGATCGTTTTGAGTATTCTAGCCTTGTTTTCTAATTTATTGCTTATCCAACGCTTGTTTGTTGTTATGTGACTTATCTGGATGGTTTTTTTGGTTCCATAGATGTTTCAGAATGAATTGGAACACTTAGTCCAAAGGTTGTAAGCTCAAGTTGAAAGAGTTGATCAAATATTGACTTATGAGTAAACAACTTTCGAATGGACTTTTGATGGTTCTGATAACTTCATATGGTGATTTTGGACTTAGGAGAATGTCCATATTTTTTATTTGGAGGTCCGTAGGTCATTTTGGCTTGAACTTGCGGAAGTTGGAAAGATGAAGGTTTGGAAAGTTGAAAAGTTTGACCAAGAGTTGCCTTGTTGTTTCTGGGCTTTTATTTGGTTCCGTAAATTGGAATAGGTCCGTTGTGTCATTTATGACTTGTGTGGAAATTGGGGTCAATCAGAGTTGATTTGGTGTGTATCGGCATTGGTTTTAGAAGTTGAAAATTTAATAGTTCATTAGGCTTGAATTGGGGTGTCATTTGTGTTTTCGATGTTGGTTTGGAGGTTGAACTAAGCTCGTATGATGTATTAGGATGTGTTGGTATGTCTGGATTGGGTCCTCAGGGCCTCGGGTGAAATTCAAATTGATTGCGGATTGAGTTTGGCCTTGTTGAGTTGCTGAAATTTTTGGTCTCTAGTTTCTCTTACGCGATCGTGCAAAGGGGGGTCATGATCGTGAAGGTTTATTTCTGGAAAGGGTATTTTGTGCTACGCATTTTTGAGTCGTTGTACGTGATCGGAGCTTTGGTTATTTGTGCATCACGAATGCGGGTGTTGGGGCGTGTCCACGAAGAAGCAAGAGGGAGTCCACGATCACACAACTTTGAGTTTCTGTGTTCCGCGTTTGCGGCTGGTGTTCTATGTTCGCATAGCTCATTTTTTAGGGAAACATTATTTTGTTCTTAGAGATCACGAGGGACTTTCCGCGATCGCGTTAATTTCAGAAAATGAGGGTTAGAGTATTATATCACATTTGGACTTTGATAACTTGGATTGAGGCGATTCTTGAAGGAATTTTTCAAGGAGTTGATAGGGATAAGTAATTCTAACTCGGATTTAGTTAATACGTGAATATATCATTGTGTTTACCATTTAAGTAGTGTTTTGGGTTGGAAAATTGGGGAAACTTCATAAATTATATTTTAGGATTTGAAAGGCAATTTAAGGCTGGAATTGGATGATTTTGGTATGGTTGGACTCATTATTGAATGAATTCGAATTTTGTACATTTTGTAGGATTTCGAGACGTGGGCCCTGATTGTCTTTTTGGGTTGACTTTTTGACTTTGGTTAATGAACTTAGCTTTATCGTATGGTCTCGATTCCTATAACTTGTATCGATTGTATGAAGTTGTTTGTGACTGGATTCGAGTCATTCGGAGGCTGATTCTCGAGGTAAGGGCTTGTTGGAGTTGTGATTTGTACGGTTTGATGTAAGTAACGCTTCTAAACATTGTTCTGAGGGTATGAATCCCTGAAAATATGTGTTATGTGGTTGGTATTGAGGTGACACACATCTAGGTGATGGGCGTGCGGGAGTGCACCTTGGTAATTGTGACTCAGTTGATTTTGTGGTACTGTGTAGTTATAAAACCGTGTTTCTATTCATGTAATATGTACGTGCTAGAGTAACTGAGTTGCAATCCATGTTAGAAATAATGTTTAGGCTATATTCTTATTCTATTGGGACCCACCGAGGTCATTTCTGTTATTGAATTATTTGATTAAATTGAAATATGTACTCAGTCACATCCATCATTTGCTTATCATATCTCAGTCTTTGTTGTCATTTTGCAACATGTATCATTGTTTGGTTGATTGGAATGAGATTTGTGAGACCGAGAGATTAGAGAGATTGATGAATGAGCTAGGGCCTGAGATATGTGTTGTGAGTGAGGTTGTGGATCAATTTGCCCGCCGTAAAAGGCCTTATTTGCTTTATATATATTATTATTATAGATCGGGCTACACGCCACAATAGGTCATATAGCCTTTATATATATTATTATTATGGATTAGGTTGCACTTCGCAGTAGGCCTTTATATGCTTTATCTATTATTATTGTATCAGGATGCACATTGTAGTAAGCCATATTGGCTTTATATTAGGCCTTGGAAAGGATCCGCCCCTCCTGAGTTTGACATACAAGTAGTGAGCGCAGATATCATATAGTGCTGAGTCATTGAGATTGATGAGTGGGAGTGTGAGACAGTGAGATCGAGTACTCTGAGAGTCTGAGTACATGAGTTTATCACTGTGATACATTACATATGACATTCCTCATATCAATCGTACTTAGCATATTTTATCAGTGTTGAGCTTAAATTGTTAAACTTGAAAGCATGTCTACATGAGCTTATGTACTGTTTACGAATTGATTATGGATTTCTTTGAGTTATTACTGTCATTTCCCTGTTATATTTCTACTGTTATTATCTGGATTTGGACTGTACCTTTTTGAGGTCGTCACTGCTTCAACCCAAGGTTAGTCCAGTTACTTATTGAGTACATTGGATCAGTTGCACTCATCTATGCACTTTGTATGCAGATCCACGTACTTTTGGGCACTCATCTATGCACTTTCTGTGCAGATCCAGGTACTTTTGGGCATGACGATTGCTAGACTTAGTGCAGTATTTGCTTGGAGATTATTGATGTAGATTCTATGACGCTCACAGGCCTCGACTTTCTTCCCTTTCA
This sequence comes from Nicotiana paniculata, assembly GCA_005239505.1. Lineage (NCBI taxonomy): Eukaryota > Viridiplantae > Streptophyta > Magnoliopsida > Solanales > Solanaceae > Nicotiana > Nicotiana paniculata. Next base: position 36,309 of record ML321524.1, on the reverse strand, counting down.
GTTTATTTTGTATTGTTCTACTTTTTCGACAATTGTATTAGAGGTTTAGATTGTGTTGACACATAGTAGCTCATGTGCTTGGTGACACCCGGATTTTGGGAGATTTTGTAGTTGAGTAGTAGGTGTGCTTATCAATTTTATGAGATTTTTCCTTTAAACTTGTTATATCATGGATTTAGTTTAAAATGCGTAGTTATTTTGTGATTGTCGGCGTGTGTAATACTGTGATACGGGCCATCACGACATGTTGAGATTTGGGTTGTGACACCATCCGAGCAAGAAATTCTTTAGTATTTTGATCTATTCGAGCATATATCTCTCTCATACACCACATGAGATCAACCTTGAAATAATCATCCGTAGGGTTTACATTTCCAGATCCATTGCCTACATCGCATTACTGGTTATTGTCCAATCTAAACTCACCCCTTAAAATTACGTTACCGGTTTATGGAATTGTTACACCAAGAGGGGCTCAAACTCCATCATATGAATTATTCGAAGTTCTCAATAATGTTATAAAGCTCAGTCATTATCTGGTCTTGTCTTGAGAAATGGTTTATAATTTCCCGTTGTTGTGCTCTCAAAACTTTTACAGTACTGCCAACGGGCTCATTATCAAAATCATTAGGAGTTTGAATTACTACATGCTGATTATTCCTTTCCACCCAGCTTGGATTTGATGCGCTCCCATTCTAATGAGTTTCACTAGTTGAATCATCTTGTTGTGACCCACTGCGTATAGGATGAAGATTGCACATAGGCTCGTGGTTGTTGTCCACATCAATATTGAGCAAATTATTGACATCATTGTGTCATAGCTACAATATTCTTATTAAAACAGAAAAAAACATTAAATTAAGCTAGTAAAAAATGAGACGATCAAAATACCACCACGATTGTCAATGGCCCACAGTGGCTGTCAAAATGTTTACCCGTAAAAAGTATAGTTGAATTTGTATACGTTGTTTATAGACATGTGGATTAAGATAATATTATTAGTAATATTACAAAGAATAAAGGAAACAAAACATAGATAATTTAAGAAAGAATAAGCATGTATTTCAGATAGATTCCACTAGAATCAGGGTAACTAGGACGCTTCAACAAGAACATTCTTGTATAAAACTACAAAAATAAGATAAAGATAGGTACGTTTTTTAAATCTTGTTTTTCCATCCCCTATATTGATACAAACGTTGTAATTCAGATCTAACTATGAGGAGCTATGATCCTAAAATCGCACACACTTAACTATTAATAAAAACTCCTCTTGATGGTTGTATAACGTTGGGAGTAAATGCTGAGACTTTCTATAATGGTTGTTCCTTTAATGCTGCTCTGTCACGACCCCAAATCTAAACAAGTCGTGATGGCGCCTATCGTGGAAGTAGGCCAGCCAAATCCACACTCAAATCATAAATAATCTTCCATTTAGATCATTACTAAACTGATAACCCATAAAGGTTTCTTTTAAACATTTTTAAAATAGATAAAGCTACACCGAATATTACATACAATTCCGAGATCCCGGAGTCACCGGTCATGAGCATCTACAGAAAATATACAACTCTGGAAAATAAACTCTATAATAGTAAGCACGAGAGAGAGCAGGGTTGCGGACGCGTGCAACTACCTCGCAAAATCTCCGAGAAGTCTCTGGTACAGATACACAACTCACTCTGCCTAGCACCGGGATCTGCACACAAGGTGCAGGGAGTAATGTGAGTATGCCAGCTCAGTAGTAATGAAAATAAATCAGGTCTGAGCAATAAGAAACACATAAAGTCGAATCATCATTTCACAATAAGCACGGTCTTTCTTTCCAACAGTGTATACGTTATATCATCATGCTTTAAAGCTGATTTCAGTAAAAATCATTTGGAAATATACTTGCCAACAATTTCTACATAACTTTCAAAACGTTTAGTGTAAAAATGACAGAAATCATTAAAAAAAGGCCCTCGGGCAAAACATATTTCATAAGTTCAGAGTGAAAGTGGTAAAATCATAAGCAGCCTAGACTGCCCCTCGGTCATAACATCACTCAGAATCAACCCCCTCGGGCCTACCTCACAGTCACTCATAATAAGCCCCTCGGGCAACCTCACCATCACTCATACCTCCCAATCATTCGTCACTCGGCACTCCGCACTCGCACTCAGTAGGTACCTACGCTCACTGGTAGTGTGTACAGACTCTAGAGGGTCTCCTTCAGCCCAAGCGCTAATATCAAGACACCTCGTGGCATCTCATATCCTCAAAATGAGGCCCTCGGCCTCACTCAGTCAGAAACCCTCAAAAAGCTACTCGGGCTATCAGGTTGCGTTTCGAAAACAGTTAACCATAATTTGACTGAGTGTAAATCATAAGTCAACACAGTGAGGAAATAGCAGTAAAAGCCCCCAAGGGGTCTAAACAAGTTGGCACAAGGCCGTAAACATGGCTTACAACCAAAATATAACAATAGTCTTAAAGCACAATTTAACATATTATTTAAAAGTGAAAATACACAATTCAATGGTTGCCAAGGGAAGGATCAAGTCCAAATCCAAAATAATTGCACGCCACACATTCGTCATCCGGCATGTGCGGCACTCCAAAATAGTGAGAAAATACGAAGTCCGGGATTTCATACCCTCAGGACAAGATTTGCAGTCATTACTTACCTCAAACCGGCCCAAATACTAATCCGCCATGCTCTTTCCTCTAGAATTGCCTCCCGACCGCTCCGAATCTATCCAAAACCAGATTAATATCATCAATATATGCTAATGAACAAGGGCCACTTGAAAAATATCAAAATTAGGAAAAAATTCAGAAATTGGCCAAACCGGGGCCTTGGGCCCAAGTCTCGAAATTATATAAAAATCGCTTCACAAGAATCCTTATCCTCTCCCGAGTCTATACATATAAAATGCATCAAAATCCGACCACAATTGACCCCTAAATTCCGTAATTATAAGTCTCAATTTCTCAAGCCCTAAACCCCAATGTATGCCCTTAAACTCCACTAATTCCAAGTCTAATCCGCCAAATATCAACATAGAATCGAGTTTTTAGTCCAAGGAACTTACCTCCACAGAAGACCCTCGAATTCCCTCTTCAATTTGCTCCCAAAATGCCTCATCCCGCATGCAAAAGTGATGAAAGTATCAAATATTCGCTAAGGGCCCTTTATATATGATCTGCCCAGCGAATCCCCCACCTGCGGCCTCATTAGTGCACCTGCGATCCCAGGTGCACACCTCCGCATCCGACTTAAGTCCCGACTTCCGCACTTGCGGAACTCTTCTCGCACCTGCGGGCTCGCAGGTGCGACCAGGCATCCGCACCTGCGCTCCTAGGTCAGGTCTCCCTCTTCCGCACTTGCGCAAGGTCTTCGCACATGCGTACCTCGCGCTTGCGATATTCCTTCCACAGGTGTGACCACACCAGCAACAGTGTTGCTGCAATTTTCCAACTCCTAACCTCCGTTAATCATCTGAACTCAATCTCGAGCCCCTCGGGACCCCAACCAAATATACCAACATGTCATAAGTAATAACCTAAACTTATTCGAACCCTCGGGACACTCAAAATAACATCGAAACACTATTTGATTCATGATTCAAGCCTAAGAATCCTAAATCTTCCGAAAATCACCAAAAATGCCGAAACCAATCAAAACACATCCGAATGACTTGAAAATTTGCACACACATCAAAAATGACATTACGAACCTACTCCAACTTCCGGAATTCCATTCCGAGCCAGATAGACTATTTTCCACTACCGATCAGAAATCGCCAAAAACTAACTTTCGCCAATTCAAGCCTAATTCTACACCAGATATCAAAACCATATTCCGAACACACTCCTAACTCTCAAATTACCTCAAAAAGCTATCTGAACCATAAAATCTACATTCCGATGTCGTTTACCAATAAGTCAACTTCCGGTTGACTTTTCCAACTATTGAACCAAGTCAAGAAATTAAGTGTCTCATTTCTCTCCAAAAATAGTTCCGGACCCGAGCCAACCAATCTAACATAACATAATGAAGCTGAACCACATATAATGAAGCAAAAATGGGGTAAAGAGGGCTATTACTCTCGGAACAACCGGCCAGTTCGTTACATCCTCCCCCACTTAAACATACGTTCGTCCTCGAACGTGCCAAGAGTTGTTCTCCAACACCATCAAACTTTCGCGTAAACTCGTCATGTACATACCCGGTGGTGATCCCACATCACCATATCCCATATAGGTCCAATGGCACAACAGAGCCGAAATTTCGAAATCCAACCTGACCCATAAACCATAGAACCAAGCTCCCACTTCTGAAATAATATACAAGATCAAATTTCCACAACTATAAATTGAATAAGTCTTGACACGCTAAATCAAGCAACATACGTAACCCCAGATGTAATCACATAATATACCGCATGACTCAAACACTTATAGCGATAACTCATAATCACAATAGCTGCTCAAAACAACTCAATACCGATAAATAACCTCTTATCAAGAAAAGCCTCGCTTTAACACTTTCATAAGGTGCCGATGAGGATAGGAACACGTAGAAAACTAGAAACTATTCCTCCGACTAGTCAGACATGAATCTCCTCTCTCCCAAATTGGGATTATAGTAGATTTGTAAGCCGACTCCCGATATTTATCCTTCCAACTATGTTGTAGAAATTTCTAACAGTATTCATCCTAGGTCCAATGACCTATTCTCATCCAACACGACCACTATGATGACATGACACATCAATAATATTCAAAGCCATAACCTTTGCAACTCGTGCACTCAATAGAAGCATCCCAACGTAATCAAATTATATAAAAGAGCTTGGCACTAATCCAAAAATCAAAACATACGAATCTGACACCAAGGATCATACCTCCACATAACTCCACTACAATGCGTGATCCCATCCACATGCTAGTCCACATGAAATACTTCGAGTAGACTTGCTCAAAATCAATAACCAAGCGCAATTCGACATCAATTACTCAAAGTGCGTTGCCCTAACCACGGGGAATCAGACGATACCATGCCACACAAACCCGAAAGAACATAACGAATACGTCTCAATCCCGCAATACCCAATTACTTACCTTACTCAAATCTAGCTATAAATCCCAATTAGAACCGCACCAAATGTGTATATAACTGAAACTTACCACTCCTCGCAACACCGAAGGGTGACCCATAAATCACTCCAGAATAGGAATAAAGTTAATGACAATCGAATGATACATCCCTCCACAATAGCAATTCGGAGCCAACAATTCTTACCCGGTGGAGAACACATACCCATACTAGGCCTTCCAATAACCATAAATCAACTCTGGTCACCCACAACAAATAGATAACTCTCTGAAGGTTCATAATGACTGAATCATGGCACATACTAACATTTTAATAGCTTTGCTCGCATCTTCACAGTTCACGACCACAAAATAACTTGTTTACGAGAACCCTCAGTCTCGAAGTCATGAAGCGCACCAATTACTATATCTGATCTCAACTTCACTGCTCGAATACATAACACACCCCGAATACTCAATCATACCCCGAGGGATAGCCCTATAATTTTTCCGTGTCACCAAGAAACCTTGAATATGAGCAGTCGATCCAACAAGAGAGAGTCGCTATACCAATGAAGCACCCTTAACTCCACACATTAACCTTTCTAAAATGTATACCCTCATCAAGCCACTCAATTGGTGATATCATCCACCTAGTCATCTGAAACGGCCAATGCTTCCTACGAATTTTTTTTACCTTTCTCCCATAACTGAACCATGCCCTCACATATGCAAATCTCAACTCTACACGACATACCGCATACGCCATGCCATCCTATGGCGAATATGAGAAATTCACGATCCCTTCCGAGCCACAAGAAACTACGTACCCAACTAGCCAAGAACGCCCCATTTGATCCCATTTATAAGCAAAATCACTATACATCACTTGCGCCTTACGCCAGTAGAAGAATATACATCTCTAACCGCAGTAGAAACCATTAAGAACTATCTGAATCCCATTTGTACAACACCAAACTGACATGATTTAATCCTTCTAACTCAACCAAGCTCCACATGTCACCAAAACCCAAGAGCATTGCTAAGAAATACATGTAAAAACTCATTGCCTCTTAAACACCCAAAGAAGTAGTCATATCCTTTACCATGCCGATCTGACCTACTACAGAGTTGTCCTATTTATCCAAGTTTCTTCTGACTTACCTTTGAATTGATACTTCTTCTTGCCATAATACCACAATTCTCAACCCAGACTCACCACACGAGACCCAAGCATAAAATTATATTGTTTGAGGCTCATAAGCCGCTGAATACTCTCTCAAATATCACCAAAAGTACCACATTTCAAATAATTACCCTGAAGAGACTTCCTGCGAATCTAAATCCATTACCTTCACTTTTCTGATACTGATATGTAGAATCCATGATAATGTAGAAATGTCACACATCATGGCTCCCTCGAACGTAAATCTCAGTTCTAGCCAATACACACCTTGAAGATCCTCAATTGTTTCGTATAACCTTGAATCTTTCAGAACCATTCTCGAGAGGCATCTACTCTACACAAATCTCGATTACACCGATCAAGTAGACATAACGACCTAACCTCATTTTCACAGCAACATACTAGGAAAGTAATTCACACACTGAAGCAACAAGCAAATTCATACACTACACCCACTACACCTTTTACAATTACAACTCAATAATTTAATAGAACTCACCTACCCATAGAGTACATTACAACCTGTATCGAAGAATTTTCATTACTCGAGCCATTCCCAGATTCCACCTATGCACGTAATAACTGATCCACCAATACACCTTCAACTGAAACTAATACAACACATAATCGCGCAATCAACTTACCATTAACAGCCTCCCCCACTTGGCTCAAAGCCCACGATCAAAACAAACATTAACTCACAATGACCACATGCTAACACTGTCATCATACCACAGTGAGATTCAACTAAATCATTCATAAGCTCATATCTAACTCAAACCATTTAACTTCCCAAATAATCTACAACCTCACATTCACCATTGCAATAGCCGTGTTAACTCCCACAAGTGATCTGAACTCAAATTGCAACATGTATCAGTTATTGGTAAAAGATAACTTGCTACAAAACCACATAAGGATCACACAACCTCAGGACACCCTGTGGGACATAGCCCCCCTGCTTAGCCTCAAACTGATATCTCCCTACACACTTCCGAAGATCATAGCTATTATGCAATCGCTTTACCCTCCTACATTAGAACAAACCAAAGCCTACCCTCGAGACATCTATTAAGCGGTATAAGAACCAGAAGTTGATGACAGGATTAACACTGGAGCTGCGGCCACAGAAATCTTGAGCTTCTTGAAGCTTACCCATACTCGTCTAACCACATAGATACCCTCACTGGACACCACGTGTCCCAAGAATGATACTGAACTTAGCCCAAAAAAATTCACACTGGGAGAACATTGCATAAAGCTTCTTCTCCATCAATCTCTCTGATATCGTCCTCAAATACTGAGTATGCTACCCCTGGCTACGCGTATACGCCAGGGTGCCATCAATGAATACAGTAACAAAGGAGTGATAATAGGGCTGGAATACACCGTTAATCAAATACATGGGCGCTACTAGAGCATTGGCCAGCCCAACAGACATCACCAGACACTCATAACACCAAAGAAGGATTTGTTTCACTCCACAACTGAACAACATAAGAGGTTTTCCCATACACTCACGACTCGAGTCACGTGCCAACTCTAGATAGAAGTCAAGCACTCAATAGTTCTTGCGACATATCCAGCCCATCCCCTTTTTGTCACAATCAAACAATATGAACACATCTCACCCTCAAATCACACTCACCACATAGAACTCCAGTCATAAAGTCCCGTCAATAAGGACACCAACGGACATATAAGTCCCCAAATGCACGGCTCACACAGTCGAAACCTTAGCACTCAAGCCACAAAATGAATCCGGCCTCAAGTCCTCCAAACTGGCACATTATCAACATGCTAAATCATATCTTATCCATGGAAGTCACAAGTCGTCGATGGACAACTGATACCAAGCGCTCACGTGCGTGTTCGAATACATGGAATGAATTCAAGAGTTACGCTTTTGGCTGAATAAAATGGATTTGCACGACAAGAATTCAAGATTAAGAGATTTTCCTAAGGGTTCTGCAGCCTCTCGAAGATAAGTATAGACGTCCCGTACAGATCCACAAGACTTTACTAAGACTGCCCATGATCGGTGAGTCCTATATAACCTAGCGCTCTAATACCAATTTGTCATGACCCCAAATCTAAACCAATCGTGATGGCGCCTATCGTGGAACTAGGCCAGCCAAATCCACACTCAAATCGTAAAGAATCTTCCATTTATAACATTACTAAACTAATAACCCATAAAGGTTTATTTTAAACATTTTTAAAATAGATAAAGCTACACCGAATATTACATACAATCCCGAGATCCCAGAGTCACTGGTCATGAGCATCTACAGAAAATATATAACTCTGGAAAATAAACTCTATAATAGTATGCAGGAGAGAGAGTAGGGTTGTGGACGCGTGCAGCTACCTCGCAATATCTCCGAGAATTCCCTGGTACAGATACACAGCTCACTCTACCCTAGCACCTGGATCTTTACACAAGGTGCAGGGATTAACGTGAGTACGCCAACTCAGTAGTAATGAAAATAAATCAGGTCAGAGCAGTAAGAAACACATAAAGTCAAATCATCATCTCACAATAAGCACAGTCTTTCTTTCCAACAGTGTATACGTTAAATCATCACACATAAAAGCCAATTTCAGTAAAAATCATTTGGAAATATACTTTCCAATAGTTTCAACATAATTTTCAAGAAATTTAGTGTAAAAATGATAAAAATGATTAAAAAAAAAGCCCCTCGAGAAAAACATATTTCATAATTTCAGAGTGAAAGTGGTAAAATCATAAGTAGCCCCTCGGGCAAAACATGTAGCCTAGACTGCCCCTCGGGCGTAACATCACTCATAATCAGCCCCTCGGGCATACCTCACAGTCACTCATAATCAGCCCCTCGGGCAACCTCACCGTCACTCATACCTCCCAATCACTCGGCACTCGCACTCAGTAGGTACCTGCGCTCATTGGTGGTGTGTACAGACTCCGGAGGGAATCTTTCAGCCCAAGCGCTAATATCAAGCCACCTCGTGGCATCTCATATCCTCACAATAAAGCCCTCGGCCTCACTCAGTCAGAAACACTCAAAAAGCCACTCGGGCTATCAGTAAAATGGGGTACTCAACCCAATATATCTCAGAAATAGTGTAAATAAGGTTGAGTTTCGAAAATAGTTAAACATAATATAACTAAGTATAAATCATAAGTTAACACAATGAGGAAATAGCAGTAAAAGCACCCAAGCCGTCTAAACAAGTCGGCACAAGTCCCAAACATGGCTTACATCCCAAATATAACAATAGTGTTAAAGCACGATTTAACATATGATTTAAAAGTGAAAATACAAAACTCAATAGTTGCCACGGGAAGGACAAAATCTAAATCCAAAACAAGTGCACGCCACACATTTGTCATCCCGCATCTGCGCCACTCAAAATAGTGAGAAAATACGATGTCCAGGGTTTCATACCCTCAGGAAAAGATTTACAGTCATTACTTACCTCAAACCGGCCCAAATAGTAATCTGATGCTCTTTCCTCTCGAATCGGCTCCTGACCGCTCCGAATCTATCAAAAACCAGATTAATATCATCAATATACGCTAAAGGAACAAGTACAACTCGAAAATTATCAAAATTAGGAAAAATTCCCGAAATTGGCACAACCCGACCCTCGGGCCCACGTCTCAAAATTCTATAAAAATCGTATCACAAGAATCCTTATCCTCTCCCGAGTCTATACATATAAAATGCATCAAAATCCGACCACAATTGACCCCTAAATTCCTTAATTATAAGTCTCAATTTCCCAAGCCCTAAACCCCAATTTATGCCATTAAATTCCACTAATTCCAAGTCTAATCCGTCAAATATCAACATAGAATCAAGTTTTTAGTCCAAGGAACTTACCTCCACAGAAGGCCCTCGAATTCCCTCCTCAATTTTCTCCCAAAATGCGTCAACCCGCATGCAAAAGTGATGAAAGTACCAAAAATTTGCTAAGGGCCCTTTATATATGATCTGCCTAGTGATTCCCGCACCTGCGGCCTCATTAGAGCAACTGCGGTCCCAGGTGCGCACCTGCGCATCCGACTTAAGTCCCGACTTCCGCACCTGCGGACCTCTTCTCGCACTTGCGGGCTCGCATGTGCGACCAGGCATCCGCCCCTGCGCTCGGAGGTCAGGTCTCCCTCTTCCACACCTGCGAAAGGTCTTCGCACCTGCGGACCTCGCGCCTGCGGTCTTCCTTCTGCAAGTGCGACCACACCAGCAGTAGTTTTGCTGCAATTTTCCAAGTCCAAACCTTCATTTACCATCCGAACTCAATCCCGAGCCACTCGGGACCCCAACCAAATATACCAACACGTCATAAATGATCACCCAGTATTATTCGAACCCTTGGGAAACTCAAAATAACATTGAAACACAATTCGGCTCATGATTCAAGCCTAAGTATCCTTAATCTTTCGAAAATCACCAACGATGTCGAAACCAACCAATACACATACGAATGACCTGAAAATTTTCACACACGTCAAAAATGACATTACGAACCTACCCCAACTTCCGAATTCCATTCCGACCCCGATAGTCTATTTTCCACTACCGATCAGAAATCACCAAAAACTAACTTTTGCCAATTCAAGCCTAATTCTACACCAGATATCAAAACCATATTCCGAACACACTCCTAACTCTCAAATTACCTCAAAAAGCTATCTGAACCATAAAATCTACATTCCGATGTCGTTTACCAATAAGTCAACTTCCGGTTGACTTTTCCAACTATTGAACCAAGTCAAGAGACTAAGTGTCTCATTTCTCTCCAAAAATCATTTTGGTCCTGATCCAACCAATATAACACAGCATAATGAAGTTGAACCACATATAATGAAGCAAAAATGGTGAAAATAGGGCTATTACTCTCGGAACGACCTGCTGGGTCGTTACATGCTCTCTCCAACCGGTGACTTGCATTAAATTTTACTTCCCCCATCTTTAAGTCCTCAGAATTTGCATAATTGATAGCATACTAGGAAGCTCAAATATATTCAAGTACAAGGATAACGATTTAGAATCTCAAAGAGGGCTTTTAACAAAATCTCAAGCTAAAATGTTGCAAAACAAGGTCATTGGACTTCAAGAGCGATCAACGAAGTTGTTAGTTGGGAGGAAGTGCTTAAGGATAAAGGATATGAGTTATCTAGGTGTTATAGTTAGTTATTTTAGGCCCAAGTTCATGTCAAAGAAGAGGTGGATTATATCCCAAGAAACATCCTCTGAAGAAGGTCTAAATTAGGCCACTGTTGGACCAATTTGGCACCTAAAATGTGTCCAAACTTGAAGCCCATGAAGTCCTACATAAAGCCACGTTTTTATACTATAAAAAGGACTTACTTTATGTCCAATAAGGGTAAAACAGTCGTGCCAGATGTTGAGTGCAAGTTGGTGCGAAGTTGCTTGGAAATTTCCTTCAAGATTTTCAAGATTCTATCCAAAATTGGCTTGAGACTTATTTCCACAGATTATGGGACTATATTTATTGCTTTTACTAGTTAGTTAAGGTTATGTTTTCCTTTTACTAAGAATTTTGAAATTACTTTCCAAGAATGACTTAGTTTTTGCTTCCTAGTATTTTCTTTTTCCTAAGGTAGTTGGACTTGTTGTCCAAAGTAGTTTAGGACTTTATTTCCTTGTTTGTAGGTACAATTTCGTGACCCCATCTCTATATAAATGGTGTATTATTTGTTTTTAGACTTGGATTATTGTAGACTATTATCAATAAAAATTGTGAGATTTTTCATGCACTCTTGTGAGTGGCTTCTCTTGGATTTATTCTTCAACCTTCAAGACTAAACTTAAGGTGGTAAGATTAAACAATTTCAAAATATTAGATCACGTCTAGGTATTAAAGAAAGGTGATAAGTTTAGGATTATTGTTGTTCTTGTTATTCTAAAGGGTCGGGTTTCACAATCTATCTCTTATTTTTTAAAACTCTACCAAAGGCGATTAGTTCTTCGTTAGCTAATTGTTGTTGTTAGGGTTCAACTTCAAGAATAGACTTCTTGAATTAATCTATCTTTAATATTTGGTTTTTTTTGTTTCTTTATTTTTTTTGGTTTTCGCACGTTTCTTGATTTTCTCTAGTAATTCTTGGACCTCTATCGTGTTGCTATCAATAATACTGATCACATATCTATATCATGTATTAGCTAACTGTTGACTTATCTTCATCATGTCCTCACTGCCACGTGCCTGCTCGAGAGATGTAAATTTTACCCAATGTAGTATGTAAGGTGTGAATAACATATAAAAGAACCAGTAAGCACAAAAGAGTGAATGAACAACCTGGAAGTATATATGCCACATAGGGCCAAATTAAAAACTTAGTTCACTAGATAGAGATGTGTGTTTGTATATACATACATACAATAGTAATTGAAAGTACAAGGGGGAGGGATGAATTGTAACCAAATTAAAAACTTAGTTCACTAGATAGAGAATTAGTGGACTAAATTTTTCCAGCATGTTCGATTGCAACATAATTAAATTTTGCAGAAGTAAAAGCAGTAAAGACACTGACATTTTATACTAGTTCAGCACTGGTGTAGTACCTACATCTAGTTCCGTTGGGTCACAAAGTTTCTCTTAGATCTTCAATATTTAGTCATTACAGCAGTTGTGGTTTGTTCGTTCACCGCTAACCATATTCAGCAACAATGTTTGTCTACACTTGACAAAACTCTTGTTTTGTTTTCCAACTCTTCCTATCTTTTGTGACACTTGTGAACTCAAGAATACGGTGTTTGTACTAAGAACTAGAAAGTTATAGAAACTTGTATTAAATTGCGTAGTCTTCCTTGTCCTTTCTCCTCTTCTTTAATTGTACTCGATGAAGCTTTTGATTCTTCTTTTCTGAGATTGTGAAAGATCATTAATTGTAGGACTTTTCCTTTTGAGGCATAATCTTCTAAGAGTAGGACCCAAGGGTAGCCTTATGAATCTAGCGTGTTATGTACAGCCATATTCATTCTCAGTTTGTAGTTTGGCTCCTTCATCTTTCTAAACAATTTCTCTAAATACTTCCGGTGGTTTCTCTTGATTGACTCTCTTTCCTTACTTCTATGCTCGAGAATCTCTTGCTTGTTTGATTGATTCTCTTTCCTTCCTTTTATGCTTGAGAATCTCTTGATTGTTTCATTGATTCTATTTCCTTCCTGGTATCCCTTTGATGGATAATTTGAATATCACGGTCGTTGGCTGCCTTTGATGTGCTTAGATGATTTTCTTTCCTTCTTTGTATTCTTCAGAGCCGTTGCTTTCTTGCAACACATAAAGTAGAATTGCATTAGTCAAGGATTTTTTTTATTAAGCATCATTAAAATTCTAGACCTAACAATCTCCTCCTTTTTTTTATGATGACAGTAAACCAAAAAGAGTTTGACTAATTCAGGGGACACTTTCCTTTCAAGGTGTGCACTTCTGATCCCCCTATCTTTGTACTCTTTTTCTTCTCCCCCTTTGACATCAATCATAAAGAGCAAGAAGAGATACAGAGGATAACAACTAATAATAATAGTTACTAATAAAGCATGAATAATTATATACATCTAAGAGTTATAGCAGGCAAAAGAGGGCATAGTCAACTATATGCCCATCAAAACACAACCAAAAGAAAATTTTTATCAAACAAACAAAAATAATGGAAGGATTGTTTAAATAACCAAGACAATTAGTTTCTTCCAAAGAAATACTTTAAAGTGTTGATCACTTTGGTGCAGAAGCTATCATAAAAGGCATTAATATCCTTGGTGACTTTGGTCAACTTCTCAATGACATCCTGCATTGCCCTGGCCCCTTGTTTTTTTGTGTATTGAATGGTTATCCTTAATCTTGCCACATCTGCTCCAGTTTTCTTTGTCACTTCCCGGATCGTTCCCACCTGTTCCTGCATAGAAGTTAGCAATTCCTTGATACCTATAATGTTTTGTTTCATCAGTATTAGCTGTTCTGAGGGAGAGGATTTGCTTGTTTCAGACTTAATACCTCTAGTGCACTGTTGAGGAGTGGATTCTGGTGCCTTGTCCTTCTTGAACCAAGTTCCCTCAACCAGAGTGTACCCCATTATAGCAAAGGCAGTTTTGTCATAGGTGATGGAGATAATCTTACGGGCATAGGGAAATCCACTTTAATAACTTGCAAAATATGAGAGATTAGTAAACCATAAGCCAAGTTGTTAGTAGAAGAGGGAACATCCATGATGCTTTCAACCATATATTGACGTACCCAGGAAAACCAGTTAATAGACTTCCTATTCAGAAGACAGTACAAAACAAATAAATCTCTAATAGAAAAGGTGCTAAAAGAACTAGTGTGGGGTAACATGGTGGTAGCAATAATCTGGGCTAGAACACGGTGCTCAAATTTCAGATTTTTGGGACCAATATCAGTGGGGTTCGCAGATAGAACACTTTTTGCATCTTCATATGACACTTCAAAACTATCATACCAAGAATGTTGCACAAAGAAGCTATACCCAACAAACTTAGTTGCAAAGATCTTTTCAAAATGATAAGAGTCAAGAATAATGTGAGGTCCCAAAACCATGGATTCCAAGTCATCTTTTTCATTCACAAGATGATTGGCATAAAACATATGCATATGCTCTTCAATAGACAGTGTCACCAATAGTTTCAAACAAAGAGAGAAGTTTTTGAGTTGCAAACACAGTCATTACATCACAGTGAGAGTTTTTCATAGATTTCAAACTTATAGTACGATCATAGGCAATCGACTTCCCTTTGTAGGCAACAAATTTTGCTTATTCCTCAGAACCATAGAAGTTCATCTAGTCCTCGGGCCCAAATTCTATATTCTCTATTTTTCCTCTCTTTTGAGACAACTGTTCGGGGATTGACTATGTTGGAAATTTTCAAGCCCTCTTTTGAGCAATAAGAATTTCTTCCTATGAATCACTGGACTCGTCCTTAAACTGTTGATGATCTAAACATTCTGATGACTAAACATACACCACATCACCAGTGTGTGGATTTTTCTTAAAGTGATGGCTTATTCAAGACATGGAGGGAAACATAGAGGGTTTTGTTTTGGCCATGAGAAAGATAAAACAGAGAGAACTTTATTTTTGAGAGTAGATGATATGAACGAGAAGATGGTTTACCAAAGGGTGAGATGATGATGAATAGATAAAACAGAGAGAACTTTATTTTTGAGAGTAGATGATGGTTTCCTCGATTATAGAGACATGTGTGAATGGCAATTGAAAAATTGCTTCTAAAAACTCACCGCCAGTCATATCCTTAATGTAAGTATAGAGTAATCAAAAACACTTACGGATATTTTAGGCAAAATTTTGAAGAGCATTTTATGAAATAGGAAAACATAGAGAAATTAAATGGGAATTAAGAAAATACCAATTCTGTCACGAAGGAAAAAAAATCTCTCTTCAAGTAGCGGTTTTGTGAAAATATGTGCTAACTGATTTTCAGTATTAACAAATTCTAACACAATAGCATCTTTGTAATTTGATTACGGATAAAATGATGCTTGATTTAAATGTGCTTAGCTCTAGAATGATGCACATAATTTTTTGAAAGGCAAATAGCACTAGTGTTATCACACATAATTGGAATGCAATTAAGACGTACATCATAGTGTAATAGAGTAGGCATAATCCATAGAACTTGTGTGACAGCAAGGTATTCTGCATCAGTAGTAGATAATGAAACACAACCCTTTTTCTTGTTGTGCAAGATATATGATATTTTCAAAGTAATTGGAACGTTCCACTTGTGCTTTTCCTTTAAATTTGATCACCCGCAAAATCTGCATCTGAAAACCCTTTGAGATCAAATACATTTAAGCTTTCACACCATAGTCCATAGTAGACTTTCCCTATCAAATATTTGATAATTCGTTTAACAGCAGTCAAGTGAGATTCTTTTGGAGCTGACTGATATCTTGCACATTTGCAGACACAAAACATAATATCAGGTCAACTAGATGTAAGACTGAGTAGAGATCCGATCATACCTCGATACATTGTCTCATCAACACTCTTGCCATTTTTATCTTCAGCAAGGGTGGTTGATGGACTCATGGGAGTCCCTATGGCTTTGTAATTAGACATACTAAATTTCTTAATGAGCTATTTTGTATACTTTGTCTAACTACTGAAAGTCCCTTTTGTAATTGCTTGATTTGTAGCCCAAGGAAGAAAGTTAATTCTCCCATCATACTCATATCAAATTCCCCTTTCATGATATTTAACAAATCCTTCCATAATTTTGGGTTAGTACTTTCAAAAATAATATCACCCACATAGATTTGTAAAATTAAGCTACCTTCGGTTGAATGCTTGATCAAGAGAGTAGTGTTAATATTACCTCGATCAAACATATGTTTGCTAGAAATAAAATTAGCCTTTCATACCAAGCTCTAGGAGCTTTCTTTGATCCATATTAGACTTTGGACAACTTCCAGACATATTTTGGAAAAGATTCATTTACAAATCTTGGGGTTTGCTTAACGAACACTTCCTCAGAGATGAATCCGTTTAAGAAGGCATTTTTCACATCCATCTGGAATAGTCTAAAGCACTTGTGAGCAGCATATGCTAATAAGATACAAATATATTTTAACCTGACAATAGGAGTGAAGGTTTCCTCATATTCAATTCCTTGAGGTGAATAACCTTGAGCTATCAGCCTAGCTTTATTTTGTTCCACTTGGCCAGACTCGTTCAACTTATTCCTGTAAAACCCATTTTGTTCCAATAATAGAGGCATTTGGGGGTTTAGGGATGAGTTTCCATACCTTGTTCTTATCGAATTGGTCAAGCTCCTCCTGCCTTGCAGTTATCCAGCTATTATCCCAAGATCTTCATCTACCTTTTTTAGTTCAATAGATGAGGGCAATATATGGTTTCTACTTTAGCGTTCTTCTCGTTTTTCATGCCTTCCTGAGGATTTCCAATGATGTATTTATGTGTATATCCTACTTCATTATTCCATTCATTTGGAACAACAGAGGCTGACTACTTGTTACACCCAATATTTTCATACGTGAAAGTACCGCCATAAGTAAATTAATGAAATCTCGGAAATGAGATATTACATCCTGTATTTTGTACGTTAAAGTTTTGTCGTAAGTTAATCGACATAAACTTGGGATAAGATTACTTTGAGATTATAAGCATTACGCTATTTCAAGAAATAGTTAAGTAAATTCATGGAGGTGAGAGGGTGATCAAATCGGTGAAAATGAATTTCGTCGAAGTTTGGCATTTTGAGATAAAATACGATCCGAACTATAAATACTCGGTATTTATGGACTAGTGCCATACAAGGTATAACATGACCATGATAGTAAGGTATATGAAGTGTGCTAAAGTGAGTAATGTTATAATTAATTTAGGATAAGTCTTAATTATGTCGATAATCGGGTAATTATTGATTAATGATGGGGATAATTGTGGTAATAAGTTGGATTAAGTGGATAAGGATATTTTTAGGGCTGCCGCATGGCATTAAGCCAAGCCAAAGTGTCACTATTATGCATGATGAGTGAAAGGACATGAGCTTCCTTGATTACACGTAAGAGTCCTTTGGATAATTTAGAGAATTAGACATAAGTTGCCTTGGTTCGTTTCTTATTTGGGGAATGTAATTTAGGACTAGCAATGTTGCTTGTATGTTCTCTTATTTGATAATAGGACCAGCCATTATGTAATTTAGAGTCCTTTGATTTCTTATGTGATAATGTTGCTTGCAAAGACCAGCAACAATGGATACTGTGACGGATGGAATTCTCTTTCTCAAGGGGATTCTTATGAACTTTATAACGCTACAGTAGCGTAAAATGCGATTCTAAGAGAGCGCGGTACAATATTTCTCAAGAATATCATACGGATTTTTCCCTATTTCGATCGGACGTTACGTGTTTTTCGAAAGACGTGTGTTAGAGGGATTGTCAGGAGAATTGGCTCAGGTATATTAAGGCTATCCCTTCTTTCCTTTTGGCATGATCCATACGATACAAACAAAACAAGCAAATGCACAACTTCCATAAATGACTCTATTCATAGAAATATTAGAGGTGCCTATGTTCTTGAATTCTCATATATCTTATTATTACATCTTCTGTTCATAGGTCTAAGAAAAATACATAGTTGATAAAGTTTATCCGAAAGGTATATTGATCGTATTAACATATTTTTATGCATTTCATTCATTTATACATGTACATTACCCATGACCAGATGGCACTGTATACGTATATATATATGTACTTATATGATGTGGGATATGGGAAAAGGTTACGGCGTTATGTACGCACCACCACCTGATCAGCTGGTATACGTTGATGATTTTGCCAACAGTGGCCGAGATGATATGATGGGATGCCCTCAGAGGCTTGATGATGTTATGAACACATGTACCTATGCACGACATGACATTCATACGCATATGCATGACACTATAAGTATTTCATGATTTACAGAGTTAGATATACATACATGTTGAGTCTTTTACTCCATGTTTCTCTCATGTCTTTCATTTACTGATTTTTCATTCCTTACATAATCGGTACATTATTTGTAATGACGTCCCTTTTGCCTGGGGATGCTGCATTTCATGCCCTCAGGTCCTAATAGACAGGATGAGAGTCCTGAAGTAGGCTATCAGCTCAGCGGAAGATGTCGGTGCGCTCCATTTGCTTCGGAGTTGCTTATTTGGTCAGTATGACTAGGACGTGTATTGGTTAGTATGGCGGGGCCCTGTCCCGACCTTTATGATATTATGTTCTCTTAGAGGCTTGTAGACATATGTCTTGTAAACAGATACTTGTATGGACTTGTTTTCCTATGTTTTTAGTATATAAAGGATCATGTCGGCCTTATAGGCACATACGTCATATTCATAAGTCGGTATATCAAGTTGTGTATTTCCTCATGTTTTATTCTACTTATCATTTCCATATCATTTACCTATAAGAGTATGATACAAAAAAATATGTCACGTTGGTACTCGGTTGAGTAAGGTACCGGTTACCCGTCGCAGCCCATCGGTTTGGGTCGTGACACTACTTTCCTGTGGGACTTGATTGTTCAGATGTAGGTGACTCTTGGTTTTCTATGTGACTGTCAGTCGACTGATGATGCTGACTGGTCATCTCATCACGAATATCCTCACATGCATTAATAGATTCTGGAACTATGAAAATTTCTTCATCTTCGGGAAGTTTTTCATTCCTTAAGCGATGGTTAGTATCCAAAAATACAACATCTATGGATTCTTCAATAGATAAAGTATGTTTATTAATAATTCTATATGCTCTACTTGAGGGAGAGTATCCAAGAAAAATACCTTTGTTGATTATTGGATCAAACTTGCCAAGATTGTCTTTTCCATTATTATGGATAAAGCATTTGCAGCCAAATGGATGAAAGTAGTTGATATTGGGTCTTTTACCTTTCCACAACTCATATGAAGTCTTTTTGAGAATAGGTTAAATCAGTCATTTGTTAATGATGTGACATGCGGTGCTTACAGCTTCTTCCCCAAGGCGGTGTGGAAGAGAGTTTTCCACAATCATAGTTCTTGCCATGTCTTTCAAGGTTGTATTTTTGCATTCCATCACTCCATTTTTTTGAGGTGATCTTGGGGAAGAGAAATTATGAGAAATTCCTTGATCGTTGCAAAAATTTTGGATGCTTTGCTTTCAAATTCTCCTCAGTGATCACTCCTTATGGCAGAGATGTAGTATCCCTTTTCCCGTTGTACCTTCTTGTAAAAGACTTCAAAATTCCTTAAATGCTTCATCTTTATGACTTAGAAAAATAAACCGGGAAAATCGAGAAAAATTATCTACTATTACAAAAGCATATTTTTTACCATCAATGCACGGTTATAGTTGGACCAAAGAGGTCCATATGCAAAAGTTGAAGAGGTTTTGTAGTAGAGACTATGTTTTTAACATTTAAAGAGGACGGGTTTTTTTTCCTAACTATCATGCATCA
The DNA here is from genome assembly GCA_005239505.1 of Nicotiana paniculata. Classification (NCBI taxonomy): domain Eukaryota; kingdom Viridiplantae; phylum Streptophyta; class Magnoliopsida; order Solanales; family Solanaceae; genus Nicotiana; species Nicotiana paniculata. The sequence continues at coordinate 16,042 of ML321524.1, read as the reverse complement.
CAAATTTGATCATTTGAAAAATCTAGTTTTGGAAGACCAATGACAAGATCACGTTTGGAAAGTTTTTGAATTGTATGCATGCTAGCATTACCAAGTTTTCTATTCCATACCCAGGGATCATCAATCATAGAAGTTAGACAAATTTCATTTCCTAGACTATCTATATTACTGAGAGTATAGACATTCCTATCTCTATTCCTAGATAGAATGATTTTACCTGATTCGTCTTCAATAAACCAACCATATTTTTTAAAATCAACCTCATAGTCATTGTCACATAGTTGATTGATGTTGAATAAGTTGTAGACAAGTTCATCTACCAGGTATACTTCGTCTACATCACATATTGAGCTAAGGGGGATTCCTCCAACTCTAATTACGTTTCCTTTTGATTTGTCGTGAATAGTGTCTGATCCACCATCTAGCTTAGTGACGCTTTTGAATAATTATTTGTCACGTGTCATGTGTTTGGAACACCCTCTATCAAGATACTTGTTACGTCCCGCAGTATTATGTTACGCTCCGCAATATTATATTACGACGATGTTACACCCTGTAGCATTGTATGTTGAATTTGTCGTAAGATAATTGACATCAGTTCAAGGACAAAAGTATGTGTAGATTAAAAGTATTATGCTATTTCAAACAAGTGATAAGAAAATTTGTGAAGGTGAGAGGGCAAGCTGATCGAGGAAAATGAGTTTCGTCGAAGTTTGACAATTCGAGATAAAATACGGTACGAGTTATAATACCTCGTACTTGTAGACTAGTACCATAAGGTACCACATGACCATGATAGTAAGGTGAATTAGGTATGTTAAAAGTGAGTAGTATTTTAGGTAATTTGAGATAATTGTTAATTATGTGGGTAATTAGTTAATAATTGGATTAGTCAAGGATTTAATAAGTTAATTATTGAGATAAGGGAATTATTGGATAAACTTGGTAACCCCAACGTGGTAGGAACTCAAGCCATGTTTGGTGACTCTTTGCTTACATTACTATATGGCATGTTAAAACATTTGGATGGGAAAATAAGCCTTCTTATTAAACGGGTCGCACACCCATTCAATAAAAGGCTTTTCTACTTTAGCATATATCAAATGCTAAAGTATGATCTCCAGAATTCAATAATGTGAGCTTTCATCTTTCAATAACGTGAGCTTTTAAAATTAAATAATGTGAGCTTTCATAATTAAATAACGTGAGCTTTCTTAATTCAATAACGTGAGCGTTCAATAATTCAGTAACATGAGCTTTCATGGATCTTAAAGAAATCAAAAACGTGAGATTTCATACGAAGTTATACTATGTAATAACAATATCATATGGATTTTCCCCTACTTCGATTTGTCGTTGCGTGTTTTTGTGAAAGACATGTTTTAGAGGGATCGTCAAGAGAATCATCTTAGGTATGTTAAGGCTATCCATTCTTTCTTTGGCATGATCCATACGATACAAACGAAACGAGTAAATGCACAATTTCCATATATGACTCTATTCATAGAAATAGTAGAGATGATTATGTTCTTGATTCTTCATGTGTCATATTATTCTATCATATGTTTATGGGTCTCAGAGAATATGTAATTTGGTAAAGTTTATTTCATGATATTAATCAACGGCATAATGGTCTTATGACACTCCGAAAAATTTTATTGACGTACTTCTCATGCATTGCATTCCTTTACATTGACCCATGACCATATGGCATTATATACGCGCGCACACGTGTGTGTGTGTGTGTATATATATATATATATATATGGGATATGGGAAAAGGTTATGGCGTTATATACGTTCGGAATTTTATGAACGCATATACCCATGTTGACGATTAGCTGGTATATGTTGACGATTTACCCACAGTGGCCAGATGATATGAAGGGATGCCCTCAGAGGCTTGATGATATTATGAATGCATATAACCATGCATGGTATGAAATTTATACACATATACATGACATTATAATATTAAATGATTCATAGAGTTATTCAGATATACATGTTGAGTCTTTTACTCCATGTTTCTCTCATGTCTACTGTTTACTGATTTTCATTCCTTACATACTCAGTACATTATTTGTACCGATATCCTTTTTTCCTGGTGACGCTGATTTTCATGCCCACAGGTCCTGATAGATAGGTTGAGAGTCCTCCATGTAGGATATCAGCTCAGCGGAAGATGTTGGTGCGCTCCATTTGCTCTGGAGTTGCTTATTTGGTAAGTATGATTTAGACATGTATTGATTGGTATGTCGGGGCCCTGTCCCGAGCTTATGACGTTTATGTACTCTTATAGGCTTTTATACATATTTCATGTATATGAAAGATTGCATGGCCTTGTCGGCCTATGTTCAGTGACGAGTGATTATTTGGGCTTATAGGCCAATACATATGTATAAGTGAATATATCAGGTTGAGTCATTTTATGTCGGGTGTTCTCTCATATTTTATTCTTTTTACCTCATACAACCCTTTTGGCCCATTTAACCATATTGATGTAATGAGGAAGATACGTTACGTTGGTACTCGATTGAGTAAGGCCACTGGGTGCCCGTCACGACCCATCGGTTTGGGTCGTGACAATACCATTTCCCTTTTTGATTCTTCTTGCAGTGTTCCTATAAAAACAAATTACTTGTGTCCTAGATAGGTTAGTATTGTGAGATTTAGATGTATTCGAGGACTTGGTTCACCAAACCCACTTTCTGTTGTTCGTAAACCTACAATGGCAAGATGTATGTCCTGGTTTTCCACAATAAAAGCAATATGGATTATTCGAACTTTGAGAGTGGTTTTCTCTGATATTTCTAAACATGAAATGGTTATAGTTGTGACCATCTTTACCACAGTGAATGCATGCAGAGCGATTTCTTGTCCCAGATGAGTAATTATTGGAAGTTGATTGGTTTGTTTTTATGGAACTGTGATTGATGGATTTTCGTAATCCAATCTGTTGAAGTTGAAGTTCATTAACTTCATCTTGAGCATTTCTCTTTCAATTTCACATACTTCTAGTTTCAGTTCCCAGTCTTCCTTTTCTCTTTGAACCTTTCGAAGTTCATTTAGAACATCTCAATGTCTTCAAGAGCAATATCAATAAATTCTTGAAGTTCATTAAATTTAGGACATATAGGTAATTGTACCTCACTTGTTCATTTGTCTGCCATGAGTCCAAGCTTGCCTTAATCTTCATCACTGTCTTCTTTGATGGCCATAAAGAACATGTTGTCAATTTTTGCATGATCAGATTCTTCTTGATCACTTCGTTCTCCAAATAACTTCTTCTTTTGGAAGTTTCCACTTAGTCTCTTTTTTTCCGGTCAAGGCATTCAACTTGAATGTGTCCTTGTTTTCTACATTTATAGCATCTTCCATCATTTTTTTCATTCTCATTTCCCATCTTTCGCTTTCTGAAATTTGGTTTACCTCTTATGCTGTTTCTGTTTTTTCTCATCATGCTTGTTACAACTTTAGAGACCATAGCTTCTTTGTTTTCTGATTCAGGCACAGTGCTTTAAATGCAAATGTCTTATTTTTTTCTTGTTGTACTTGTTTGTCTAAATGTGTTTACTCAAAGGAAATTAGATCACCTCTAAGTTCATCATATGACATCCTGACCTGTTCTCCATTTCTAACTGGCCTACCAAAGTATTTCAAGTCTCCTAGGATTTTGCTCAATCGAGAGAATATTTCTTCCACTGATTCTCCATCTTTCATTTGAAACAATTCATAGTCACGAACCAGGAGATTTATCCTTGTTTCTTTCACTTTGTTTGTTTCTTCATATGTGACTTCTAACTTGTCCCACATTTCTATTATGGTTTCACAACTTGATATCTTTTCATACTCTTCTCCACTTATCGAATTGTACATGAGATTTTAGCCTTGTGTCACGACCCCAAATCTACTAGCCGTGATGGGGCCTATCATAGTACTAGGCTAGCCAATTTACTCTGCATAATATAAGGAACTTTTCATTTAATTCAATAACGCGGTTTATCATAAAACATCAACTTTTAATATTTCACAAATACGGATAATCAAGGAAAAATATCTAAGCAATATCCCAAAACCCGGAGTCAACAGTGATGAGCAACTAAATGGAACACAAAATCTGACACGATTTCCTTAATACAACAAGTCTAGGAAATGTAAATGATGACAAAATAGGAAGGAGAAGGGTGGGACTGCGAACGTCGTGCAACTACCTCATAGTCTTCAGTAAAAGCTCCAATGAGGATGAATCAAAACTCACTCTATCCTGGCACCTGAATCTGCACAGAAGGTACAGGGAGTAACGTAAGTACGCCAACTCAGTAAGTAAATAATATAAATAAAGACTTGAGTGCAGTGATGATCTTTTAAAATCATATGAATTCAGATAATGAATATAAGTGGAAATCAGTAAATCAAGTCAGGAATCTACATTCCAGAAGTTTCATGAAAACTCTAATTTCCCTTTTCAAATCTCATATAAAACATTGGATCAAGATTTATCATTTAGAGGATAAAATGTAAAGAGGAGTGAAAACAATAGTTGCATAACAAATAAGTCCCTCGGGCACAGTATCACTCACAAATAAAGACTCTCAGTCACTCGTGACTGAACTCTCGTTAATCAACACTCATACTCAGCACTCACGCTCAATAGGTACCATATAATAATCGTTGTGCCGTGCAACCCGATCAATAAATAGTCGACTGCGCTCACTGGGGTGTATAGACTCCGGAGGGGCTCCTACATCCCAAGCGCTATATCGCTTTAGAATGCAGCCTGATCCGATATCGTTGCGGTGTGCAGCCCGACCCATATATCATTATGGTGTGCAGCCCGATCCAATATCGATGCGGCGTGCAACCCCACACATAAATTTGTAATGAACTGGCCGGTTGTTTCATGAGATTAGCCCCGTTTCCCTCATTTCGGCTTTATAATATATTTCTTAGCCTGTTTATGTTGTGTTGGGTCAGATGGTTTGGGTTCGGAGTGGTCATGCTGAGAATAGAGGCACTTAGCCTCTTAAAATAGCCTAATAGTTGAAAAAGTCAACTGAGAGCTGACTTATTAGTAAACGACCTCAAAATGTATATTTTATGGCTCGGATAGCTTCGTTAGGTGATTTGAAACTTAGGAGTGTGTTCGGAGTGATGTTTTGATGTCCAACATAGAATTAGAGTTGAATTGGCGAAAGTTAGTTTTTGGTGAATTCCGATTGGCAGTGGAAAATAGGCTATAAGGGTCGGAATGGAATTTCGACAGTTGGAGCAGGTTCGTAATGTCATTTTGGATATGTGTGCAAAATTCCAGGACAATTGGATGTGTTTTGGTTGGTTTCGGCATCATTGGCGAATTTTAGAAGTTTCAAAGTTCATAGGCTTGAATTTGATGTAATTTTCGTGTTTTCGTGTTGTTTTTGGTGTTTTGAAGGCTCGACTAAGTTTGAATGATGATATGGGGTGTGTTGGTATGTTTGGTTGAGGCCCCAAGGGGCTCGGGATTTATCTTGGATGAATGGCGGAGGTTTGAACTTGGGAAATTTGCAGCGGATAGCTGCTGGTGTGGCCGCACCTGCAGATAGCTGCTGGTGTGGCCGCACCTGCGGATCGGTAGCCGCAAGTGCAAAGGTCCAGGTGCCGGTGCGAAAAGAGGCTAGGTAGGAGGAGTCCGCTGGTGCGAAGAATTGGCCGCACCTGCGAAGCCGCATGTTCAAAAAAGGGGCTGTAGGTGCGAGAATTGGACTGTTAATGGGTTGTCGTAGGTGCGCACCTAGGACCGCAGGTGCATGGAAGGGTCTGCAGATGCGGATTAACTGGGAAGAACAGTATAAAATGGTGCCTCCACGAAATTTTTGTTATTCTTCCATTGTTGCATGCGGGTAAAGCTTATTTGAGAGCAAATTGAAGGTCTTCGAGGATCTTCAGTGGAGGTAAGTTCCCGGACTATATAACTCGTTTCTATGCTATTTTGTTTCGGATTAGGCTTGTAATATGAAGAATTAAAGTGGAAAAAGTTGGGGAAAATGTGGAGGAAGATTGGAAATTCTTTTGGTGATTTGAGTGGGCAATTGTGGTCCGATTTTAGTGTTCTTGGTATGTATAGAGTCGTGGGAGGACGAGGGTTCTAGTGATGTAAATTTTATTGAATTCCGAGACGTGGTCCTGGGGCTCAGAGTGGGCTGAATTTTGAGAATTTGTGTTAAAAGTTTTATCTTTCGATTGGGTTTTGTTCCGTTAGCGTATATTGATGATGCTAATCTGGTTTTGGTTAGATTCGGAGCTTCTGGGAGCCAATTCGAGGGGCAAGCGCATCGAGGAGTAGCTTTTGGGTTGTTTCGAGGTAAGTAACAATTGTAACTCTAGACCTGAGGGTATGACACCCCGTTATCTGTTATTGTGTTGATAAATGAGGTGGCGCACATGCTAGGTGACGATCATGGGGGTGTGCACCGATAGGGATTGGGACTTGGTCTGTCCCGTATCGACTATTAAGCCTCGTATTCGAGATGAAACCTTATGACATTCTGTCTTTCAGACGTTTATACTTGTTCATGTGCTGTGAGACATGTTTGAGGCCTTGTGCCGACCTGTTTAGACCCTCAGGGGTACTTTTACACTATTCTACCACTATCATGTTAGTAAATTGTAAACTAAGTCATGTTTCCTACTTGCTGTTATTTTTACTGTTATCACACTGCTTTGAAAACTCTGAAAAGTATTTTGGGCTGAGTCCCGTTAGTTGAGATAAATTTCCTAAGGGCTTATGAGGGTGACCGAGTCAGGCCGAGAGCCGAGTCTGTGAGGATAGTTATGGAATGGGATGCACGCCAAAGCAGTATATATGTGTCAGGCCGAGTGCCAAGTATGTGAGAATAGTTACGGGACGGGCTGCACGCCGCAACAATATATATGTTATATATTATATGTGGGTCGGGATGCACGCCACAACAATATAGATTATATATGTACGGATCGGGTTGCGCGCCGCAGCAATATACATATTGGATCGGGCAGCACGCCGCAGCAGATATAGCGCTTGGGCTGAAGGAGCCCCTCGAGGAGTCTGTACACCCCCAGTGAGGGCAGTCGACTATTATATGGACTGGGCTGCACGCCGCAGCAATATATGTTTTATATATGGATCGGGTTACACGCCGCATCTGTATAAATATATATGTATGTATAAATGTAGTGGAACGTGCTGCCCGCCGCAGCAGTTGTGCATGTTCATGGTACTTGCTGAGTACGAGTGTTAAGTGAGAGCATGAGATACTGATAGTGGAGTCACGAGTGACTGAGAGGCTTGCCCGAAAGGCTTTATTGCGAGTGATATTATGCCCGAGGGGCTTATATTTTATGAAAATGTTGTTTTTCACTCTTCTTTACACTAAGACTCTGATAATAAATGTTGGATAAAAGTTTTCCTACGAGCTTTTTAAATGGAAACCGGAGTTTTTATGAAATATTCGGAATGGTAGATTTCTGACTTGATTTATTCATTCCCACTGTTATTCATTATATGGAATTACATGATTTAAGTTGCTCGTCACTACACTCAAGTTTTTAATTGCATTGACTACTTACTGAGTTGGCGTACTCACGTTACTCCCTGCACCTCTGTGTGCAGATCCAGGTACCAGACAATCTCACTAGTTGATTTTCGAACGAGCTTGGAGTTGTTCGAGGATAGAGGTAGCTGCTCAGCGTCCCCAGTTCACCTCCTTTCCTTCCCTCAGATCATAGTTTCTTTTGGTCTTTTGTACCTCAGAATTTTGTTGTAGCAAGTTACTATGTTGTACATTATATTTTCAGTGTAACATACTCGTGACGGTTGACTCCAGATTTTGGGGAATTGTGTATTTGTCTTATCTCTTTCTGATATTTTTAAAATCTGCTAAATTTTTGGGGGGAAATTATGGAATATATTGATAATCTGAAACGGTTGGCTAGCCTAGTTCCATGATAGGCGCCATCACGGCCTGTTAGGATTTGGGATCGTGACAAGTTGGTATCAGAGTCGAGGTCACATAGGACTCAACGGTCATGAGGAGGTTTAGTAGAGTCTTGCGGATCAGTACAGAGACGTCTGTACTTATCTTCGAGAGGCTACAGAACCCTTAGGAACAATATCATTTTTCTTGGATTATGTCGTGCCATTTGATTGATTCTGGAAATCTAAACTTCTATTATTTCATTCTCTCGTAGATGGTGAGGACTTGCGCCACCGATCAGGGCGATCAGCCACCAGCTAGACCAGCGAGAGGTCGAGGCCGTGGTAGAGGTAGCGGGCCAGCCCGTGCGGCAGCCAGAGCAATATCAGTTGATCCCCCTACTAATCAGGATCAAGTTCCCGCCGCAGATGCTACAGTGGGACATGCTCAGGCACCGACAGTGCCTATTGTTATTCCAGGTCTTCAGGAGACTCTGGCTCAGACCTTGACGGTGTGTACCACCCTTGTTTAGGTAGTTACCGCTACTTCTCAGGCCGGGCGAGGCAGTCAGACTCCAGTCGCCCGGACACCTGAGGAGGCTACTCAGGGCCAGCAGACACCGGGGGCAGTTCCAGCCCAGCCGGTTTCTCCAATTCAGGACTTCGTGGTCCCAGCTATGCCAGATGATGAGCAGCTTCGGCTGGAGAGGTTTAGTTTACTATAGCCTCTGACATTCAGTGGTGTTGAGGGCGAGGATGCCTAGGTTTTTCTAGATAAGTGCTAGAGGATGCTGCATACTGTTGGGATTTTGGAGACCAGTGGGGTCTCATTTTCTACTTTTCAGTTCTCTGGTGCTGCTTTCACTTGGTGGGAGTCCTTTGAGAGGCGTATGCCTTCTGGTTCAGCACCCGTTACCTGGCAGTAGTTCTCCACTATCTTCTTGGAGAAATATGTACCCCAGTCTCACAGGGAGGAGTAGCGTAGGCTTTTTGAGCAGCTGCATCAGGGAGAGCTATCAGTGATGCAGTATGAGATGCGGTTTTCGGAGTTGGCTCATCATGCTACAGAGTTGGTCCCTACTTATAGGGAGAGGATTAGGAGGTTTATAGATGGTCTTACTTATCAGCTCCGCCTTTTCATGACACGGGAAAGACTATCAGATGCTACATTCGAGCATGTTATTGATATTGCTCGAGAATTAAGTCGGTTCGCCGTCAGGAGCGGGCAAAGAGGAAGGCCAAGAGGCCTTGTGGATCGGGTGGTTCTAGTGGTTCTCCTTCTAGGGGGTAGTTTCCGTATGGCAGGAGTCGTTCATTCAGGCCTCCTCGGCCAGGCCGCCCAGCCTATAGTGGTGCATCTATGGGGAATGGTCCCCGCGGTTTTCAGCCAGGCCATTCTTTATTCGGTGCCCTTCCAGCCTAGAGTACAGCTCAAGCACCATCAACTCAGGGTTCTTCTATGCATGGTTCTCCTAGTGGCCATTCTGGTGCCAAGAGTTCATTTCAGTCCCAGTCTCTAGCTCCAGGGAGCTGTTATGAATGTGGAGAGTTCGGGCATATGAGGAGGCAGTGTACTCATATTCTTGGACGTCCATCTCAGCTGAGGATCCATAATTCGACTTCAGCTCCAGTTATTTCACCACCTACCCAGGCAGCCATGGGTGGTAGTCAGTCAGCTAGAGGCAGCCCTAGAGGGAAGGTCGAGCAGGTGGAGGTTAGGCCCGTATGGATGCCTTTCCAGTTAGGCAAGATGCTATGGCTTCCGATGCAGTAATCGTAGGTATTGTCTCAGTTTGTTGCCGACATGCTTTGGCTTTATTTTACCCTGGTTCTACATATTCCTATGTTTCTTCATATTTTTCCCATTTTCTGGATATGCCCTGTGAGTCCTTAGTTACATATGTTCATGTGTCGACTCCGGTGGGCGATACTGTTGTTGTCCGTCTGTGTGTATCGGTCGTGTGTGATATCTATTGGGGGTCTGCAGACCCGAGTGGACCTACTTTTACTCAGCATTGTCGATTTTGGTGTGATATTGGGCATGGAATGGTTATTTTCGTGTCATGTCGTTCTTGATTGTCACGCTAAGACCGTGACCTTAGCTATGCCCGGATGTCCGAGGGTTGAGTGGAGAGGTTTTTCTGGTTATGTGCCTAGCAGGGTGATTTCATACGTGAAGGCTCAATGCATGGTTGAGAAGGGGTGTTTATCGTATTTGGCGTTTGTGAGGGATGTCAGTGGTGAGACTCCCGCTATTGATTCGGTTTATGTGGCCCGTGACATTCCGGGCGTGTGTCCTACAGACCTGCCAGGCATGCCACCTGACAGTGATATTGATTTTTGTATTTACCTGGTGCCAGGCACTCAGCCTATTTCTATTCCACCTTATCGTATGGCACCAACAGAGCTCAAGGAGTTAAAGGAGCATCTTCAAGAACTCCAAGATAAAGGGTTCATTCGGCCTAGCGTGTCACCTTGGGGTGCACCGGTGTTTTTTGTAAAGTAGAAGGATGGTTCTATTCATATGTGTATTGATTATCGGCAGCTGAACAGAGTTACGATTAAGAACCGATATCCCTTGCCTCATATAGATGACTTGTTTGATTAGTTTCAGGGTTCCAGAGTATTTTCTAAGATTGACTTGCGTTCCGGCTATCATCAGTTGAGGATTCGGGGGCCAAACATCCTGAAGACTTCTTTCAAGACTAGATATGGTCATTATGAGTTTCTGCTTATGTCTTTCGGGCTGACCAATGCCCCATCAACCTTTATGCACTTGATGCACAGTGTATTCAGGCCTTATCTAAATTCTTTCATCATCGTGTTCATTGACGATATCTTGGTATATTCCTGATATCGCGAGGATAATGAGCAGCATTCGAGAGTTGTGCTTCAGACTTTGAGAGAGAAGAGATTGTATGCAAAATTTTCGAAGTGTGAGTTCTGGCTTGATTCAATAGCATTCGGGGGCACATGGTGTCCAATTAGGGTATTCTTGTTTATCCGAAGAAGGTAGAGGTAGTGCAGAGTTGGCCTAGACTGTCATCAGCTACTGAGATTCACAGTTTCCTTGGTTTGGCAGGGTACTATCGCCGTTTCATCGAGGGATTCTCATCTATTGCAGCACCTATGACCAGACTGACCCAGAAGGGTGCTCAGTTCAGGTGGACTGAGGAGTGTGATGAGAGCTTTCAGAATCTCAAGTCAGCTTTGACTATAACTCTGATATTGATTTTTCCTACTGGTTCAGGTTCTTATACAATTTACTATGATGCCTCGAGAGATTTACTTGGAGCGGTTTTGATGAAGGACCGTAGGGTGATTGCCTACGCATCCATATAGTTGAAGGTGCACGAGAAAAATTATCCAGTGCACGATCTTGAGCTAGCATCTATTTTTCATGCTTTGAAGATTTGGCGTCAGTATTTGTATGGAGTGCATTGTGAGATTTTCACTGATCACCGTAGTTTGCAGCATCTACTTAAGCAGAAGGATCTGAATTTGCGTCAGAGGAGGTGGTTGGAGCTTCTAAAGGATTATGACCTCACTCTCTTATATCATCTAGGGAAGGCCAATTTAGTGGCCGATGCCCTGAGTCGCAGAGCGGAGAGTTTGGGGAGTTTAGCCTACCTTCCAGTAGCAGAGCGACCTTTAGCACTTGATGTCCAGGCTTTAGCAGGTCAGTTGGTGAGATTGGATCTATCAGAGCCTTTGCGGGTATTGGCTTGTGTAGCCTCCAAGTCTTCTCTCTATGATCATATTAGAGCACGCCAGTATGATGATCCACATTTTCTTGTTCTTCAGGACAGGGTCCGTCGCGGTGATTCCAGTGATATGATTATTGGTGATGATGGGGTCATGAGGATGTAGGGACGGATTTGCATGCACAATGTGGATGGGCTTCAAGATTTGAATCTAGCTGAGGCCCATTGTTCGCAGTATTCCATCTATCCGGGTGCCGCGAAGATGTATCAGGATCTGAGACAACACTATTAGTGGAGGCGGATCAAGAGAGATATTGTTGAGTTTGTGGCTCGGTGTCTCAACTGTCAGCAAGTCAAGTATGAGCACTAGAGGCCAAGTGGACTACTTCAGAGATTTGATATTCCGGAGTGGAAGTGGGAGCGGATCATCATAGACTTCGTAGTTAGACTCCCAAGGACTTCGAGGAGGTTTGATGCTATATGGGTTATTGTGGATCGGCTGACCAAGTCCGCGCACTTCATTCCTGTTGGTACTACTTATTCTTCGGAGCCGTTAGCTGAGATTTATATCAGGGAGATTGTTCGATTGCATGGGGTTCCAGTTTCTATCATTTCTGACAGAGGTACTGAGTTCACATCTCAGTTCTGGAGAGCTGTACAGAGAGAGTTTGGTACCAAGGTCCAGTAGAGCATAGCGTTTCATCCTCAAACCGAAGGGCAGTTGGAGCGTACTATTCGGATTCTGGAGGATATATTGCGCGCATGTGTCATTGATTTTGGGGGTTCATAGGACCAGTTTCTACCACTCGCGTAGTTTGCATATAATAATGGTTATCAATCGAGTATCTAGATGGCTCTGTATGAGGCTTTATATGGTCAGAGGTGTAGATCTCCGGTTGGTTGGTTTGAGCCGGGCGAGGCTAGGCTATTGGGCACAGACTTGGTTCAGGATGCGTTGGGTAAGGCGAAATTGATTCAGGAGCGGCTTCGCACTGCGCAGTCTAGGCAGAAGAGTTATTCGGACCCAAAGGTCCGAGATGTGTCTTTCATGGTTGGGGATAAGGTGTTGCTGAAGATGTCATCCATGAAGGGTATTATGAGATTTGGGAAGAGAGGAAAGCTGAGTCCCCGGTTTATTGGGCCTTTTGACGTGCTTCAGAGGACTGGGGAGGTGGCTTATAGACTTTCCTTGCCTCCCAGCTTATCGAGTATTCATCTGGTGTTCCATGTTTCAATGCTCCGGAAGTATGTTGGTGACCCGTCTCATGTTTTGGACTTCCGCACAGTTCAGCTCGAGGATGATATGTCATATGAGGTAGAACCGGTGTCTATTTTGGGTCGTTGGGTCAGAAAGTTGAGGTCTAAGAATATAGCTTCACTGAAGGTCCAGTGGAGAGGGCAGCCGGGGGAGGATTCCATATTGGAGACCGAGCGAAAGATGCGAGACATATATCCTCACTTATTCGAGGATCCAGGTATATTTCTAGACCCGTTCGAGGATGAACTTTTGTTTAAGAGGGGGAGGATGTAACGACCCGACCGGTCGTTTCATGAGATTAGCCCCGTTTTTCCCATTTCGGCTTTATCATATATTGCTTAACCTGTTTATGTTGTGTTGGGTCGGAGGGTTTGGGTTCAGAGTGGTCGTGGTGAGAACAGAGGCACTTAGCCTCTTAAAGTACCCTAATAGTTGAAAAAGTCAACTGAGAGCTGACTTATTACATTGGCGAAATTTAGAAGTTTCAAACTCATAGGCTTAAATTTGATGTGATTGTGGTGTTTTCGTGTAGTTTTTGGTGTTTCAAAGGGTCGACTAAGTTTGAATGATGCTATGGGGTGTGTTGGTATGTTTGGTTGAGACCCCGAGGTGCTCGAGATTGATTTCGGATGGTTGGCGGAGGTTTGAACTTGGGAAATTTGCAGCAGATAGTTGCTGGTATGGACGCACCTGCGGATGGGTAGCCGTAGGTGCGACGCCGTAGGTGCGAAGGTCCAGGCGCAGCTGCAAAAAGAGGCTAGGCAGGAGGAGTCCGAAGGTGCGAAGAATTTGCCGCACCTGTGAAGCCGCAGGTGTGAAAAAGGGGCTGCAGGTGCGATAGTTGGACTGTTAGTGGGTTTTCACAGGTGCATGGAAGAGTCCGCAGGTGCGGATTAACTGGGAAGAACAATAAAAAATTGTGCCTCCGCGAAATTTTGATTATTCTTCCATTGTTGCATGCAGGTGGAGCTTATTTGAGAGCAAATTGAAGAAGCTCTTCGAGGGTCTTCAGTGGAGGTAAGTTCCCGGACTATATAACTCGTTTCTATGCTATTTTGTTTCGGATTAGGCTTGTAATTTGAAGAACTAAAGTGGAAAAAGTTGGGAAAAATGGGGAGGAAGATTGGAAATTCTTTTGGTGATTTGAGTGGGCAATTGTGGTCCGATATTAGTGTTCTTGGTATGTATAGAATCGTGGGACGAAGAGGATTCTAGTGATGTAAATATTATTGAATTCTGAGATGTAGGCCCGGGGCTCGGGTTGGGCCGAATTTCGAGAATTTGTGTTAAAATTTGTATCTTTCGATTGGGTTTTGTTCCGTTAGCGTATATTGATGATACTAATATGATTTTGGTTAGATTCGGAGCTTTTGGGAGCCAATTTGAGGGGCAAGCACATCGCGGAGTAGATTTTGGGTTGTTTCAAGGTAATTAACGATTGTAACTCTAGACCTGAGGGTATGACACCCTGTTATCTAGTATTGGGTTGATAAATGAGATGGCGCACATGCTAGGTGACGAGTGTGGGGGCGTGCACCGATAGGGATTGGGACTTGGTCCGCCCCGTAGAGACTATTAAGTCACGTATTCGAGTAAATTGTAAACTCAGTCATGTTTCCTACTTGCCGTTATGTTCACTGTTATCAAACTGCTTTGAAAACTCTGAAAGTATTTGGGGCTGAGTCCCGTGAGTTGAGATAAATTGCCCAAGTGGCTTATGAGGGTGACTGAGTCAGGCCAAGAGCTGAGTATGTGAGGATAGTAATGGATCGGGTTGCACGTTGCAACAATATATAAGTGTCAGTCGAGCACCGAGTATGCGAGGATAGTTATGGGACGGGCTGCACACCACAACAATATATATGTTATATTATGTATGTGGGCCAGGCTACACGCTGCAGCAATATACATATTGGATCGGGCTGCACACCGCAACAGATATAGCTCTTTGTCTGAAGGAGCCCCTCCAAGAGTCTGTACACCCCTAGTGAGCGCAGTCGACTATTATATGGACTGGGCTGCACGCCGCAGCAATATATGTTATATATATGGATCGAGCTTTATGCCGCAACAGTATAAATATATATGTATGTATAAATGTAGTGGAGTGGGATGCCCGCCACAGCAGTTGAGTGTGTTCATGGTACTTTCTGAGTACGAGTGTTGAATGAGAGCATGAGATACTGATAGTGGAGTCACGAGTGACTGAGAGGCTTGCCCGAGAGGCTTTATTTCAAGTGATATTGTTCCCGAGGGGCTTATATTTTATGAAAATGTTGTTTTTCACTCTTCTTTACACTGAGCCTCTGATAATAAATGTTGGATAAAAGTTTTCCTTCGAGATTTTTAAATGGAGACCGGAGTTTTTTTGAAATATTCGGAATGGTAGATTTCTGACTTGATTTATTCATTCCCACTATTATTCATTATATGGATTTACATGATTTAAGCTGCTGGTCACTACACTCAAGTTTTTAGTTACATTGATTACTTACTGAGTTGGCCTACTCACGTTACTCCCTGCACCTCTGTGTGCAGATCCCAGTACTGGACCATCTCACTAGTTGATTTCCGAACGAGCTTGGAGTTGTTCGAGGATAGAGGTAGCTGCTCAGCGTCCCCAGCTCACCTCATTTCCTTCCCTCAGATCATAGTTTCTTTTGGTCTTTTGTACCTTAGACTTTTGTTGTAGCAAGTCACTATGTTCTACATTATATTTTCAGTATTAGATGCTCATGACGGTTGACTCCAAATTTTGGGGAAGTGTGTATTTGTCTTATCTCTTTCTGATATTTTTAAAATCTGCTAACTTTTTGGGAGGAAATTATTCGATATATTGATAATCTGAAATGGTTGGCAAGCCTAGTTCCATGATAGGCGCCATCATAGCCGGTTAGGATTTGCGCTCATGACAATATCGTTGCGGCGTGCAGCCCGATCTAATATCGCTGCGGCGTGTAGCCCGATCCAATATCGCTGCAGCGTGCAGCCCGACCCATATATCGTTGCGGCGTGCAGCCCAACCTATATATCATTGCGGCGTGAAGCCCGATCCATAAATGTATATATATATATATTGTTGCGGCGTGCAGCTCGATCTATACATGTATATATATATATATATATATATATATATATATATGGATC